>CM077655.1:6757925-7012925 GCA_039707465.1 Rhabdophis nuchalis
AATAACAATCTGGTCTGGAAGTCTCGTATTCAATCGGGCGTTCTCTTTTCCTGAATTTCGCGTGCGAAAAAAACCCAAAATCATCCTCATCGTTCGCTTGTTTTGAGGAAAAGCCCGAAGCTGAATCGTTGGCTTGGCTCTGAACGCTGCATCTTACGACAGCTGTTTGACTCAAACGCACAGGGCCCGCAACCGTTTCCAGGAACGGTTTCCAGCTGCTGCTTCCTTCTCGCACATCCCATCCCAGACAGACAGACAGACAGACAGACGGAGTGACTAAACCACCACAAGCTTCACGGCTGAGTCTCAGTGCCGGCTTTTGGATTTCCTCGGTGGTGGATGGTGAAGCTGGGTTTCCTGCCCTGGAGGCCCACCGTGGTGGGTCGTGCACAGGAAGGGACCGGGGGGCACAGGGGTTGTTGGTTTGGAATCAAGGAAGCCACAAAAGGCACCAAGGTTCGGCTGACGGGCTGCGGAGTTGTGCTCCGTCAGATGATGCAACTTTTGGGGCTGTTTTGGGACCATTTTCAGGCTGGTTTTCGGGCCGTTTAAAGGCCAAAAAAAGGCCTGGAAATGGCCCCGAAGTGGCCCGAAAAAGATCTGGGTTTGGGGCCGTTTTTCAGGCTGTTTTCTGGCTCCCCAACTCCCACGAAAAGCAGCTGGCGACAGCATGGATGCCCACAAAGAGGGTTCTGCTTGCCACCTCTGGCACGCGTGCCACATCACGGCCCCTTGTCATTTCCCTGGGTCCTCTTGGAGAAGGGCGGGGTATACATCTAATAAATAAATAAATTTCAGACAAAAGGTTATCTAGTCTTTTCTTAAAACTTCCAGTGATGAAGCACCACAACTTCTGGGGGCAAGCTGTTCCACTGGTTAATGGTTCTTATAGTCAGGAATTTTCTCCTTCGTTCAAGGTTGCTCCTCTCCTTGATTGGTTTCCACCCATTGCTTCTTGCGTCCTGCCTACAGGTGCTTTGGAGAACAGCTTGACTCCCTCTTCTTTGGGGCAGCCCCTGAGATATTGGAAGACTGCTGTCATGTCTCCCCTGGTCCTTCTCTTCATCAGACTAGACATGCTCGGGGGCAGGGGAAGGATACTGCAAACTCCCCATTCCCTCCCCACTCCAGGGGAAAGGAGACTGCAAAATCCCCATTCCCTTCCCTCTCCAGGGGAAGGAGACTGCAAAATCTCCATTCCTCCCCACTCCAGGGGAAAGGATACTGCAAAATCCCCATTCCCTCCCCACTCCAGGGAAGGATACTGCAAAATCTCCATTCCCTCCCCACTCCAGGGGAAAGGAGACTGCAAAATCTCCATTCCCTCCCCACTCCAGAGGAAGGAGACTGCAAAATCTCCATTCCTCCCCACTCCAGGGGAAAGGATACTGCGAAATCTCCATTCCTCCCCACTCCAGGGAAAAGGATACTGCAAAACCCCCATTCCCTCCCCACTCCAGGGGAAAGGATACTGCGAAATCTCCATTCCCTCCCGATCAGCTGGGACTCAGGAGGCATAGAATAAATAGGGGGCATGGCAAGCCAGAGGTGGCATTTGCCGGTTCTCGGAACTACTCAAAAATTTCCGCTGGGTTTAAATCAGATCAGATTTCTTGAGTTGAAAGGACAACAGTCTTCCCTCTTAGCAGCATTTTTCAGAGGGGGGAGGCGGCGCAGTGGCAGGGCGGGGATGCCTGCACGAGACACCCCCCGTCTCGGCTTCTGATGAGACAACCTTGGCAGCAGGCCACCCATTGAATTGAAAAAGGTCTCGGTGACACCGGCGACCTATTTATAGTTCCCGTTTCGTTGTAGAGTCAAGCTGCCGGCGTCGTCTAAACCAGACCGGGGGGGGGGGGGAAATGTCATCCATTTATTATTATTAATTTTTATTGTCCAGGGCAAGGCAGGACACGCTATTCATGGGCTCAGCCGTTGGGCGTTGGGCTATTGGCTGCCCCAGCTTGTGAAACAGGGAAAGTCTGGGTGCCATCCTCAGCTGCCCCGTGGGAAGCAAACTTTGCAGTGTTTTCATTCCGTGTTCAACTGCAGGAAAAAACAACGGGTGCCAACCTGCCTTCCATGGAGGACCTGGATGCTGCACGAGTCAAAAAGAGGGCCAGGAAAATATCCACAGACACCTCGCATCCAGGACATAAATTGTTTCAACTCCTGCCCTCAAATGAGCTGCATTGGCTGCCTGTGGTCTTTCGGGTGCGCTTCAAGGTGCTGGTTACCATCTTCAAAGCGCTCCATGGCTCGGGACCTAGTTACCTGCGGGATCGCATCCTACCCCATACATCCCTTCGGCCGATTCGCTCCCACAGAGAGGGACTTCTCCGGGTGCCGTCCACTAGGCAATGCCAGCGGGCGACGCCCAGGGGAAGGGCCTTCTCTGTGGCGGGCCCGACCCTCTGGAACGACCTACCCCCCGAACTTAGATCTATCCCAGACCTCCGCTCCTTCCGTCAGCAACTAAAAACCTACTTTTTCCAACAGGCTGGCCTGGCCTAACCTACCGTTTTTAGCCTTAGTTGTTTAGTAGAGAAATTTTAAATTGGGCTTTAGGGATTTTAATGGGGTAGTTTTTAGCACAGGGTGTAATTTAATATAGTTTTAATGTATTTATGTATTTATTGTGATGTATTGTATTTTTATATTTGCCTGTGCACCGCCCCGAGTCCCTTTGGGGAGAGGGGGCGGTTAATAAGTCGAATAAATGAATGAAATGAATGAATGAATGAATATATGCTATAGGGCAATGCACACCAAGACAACTAGGCACAAGGACCGTTTTTCCCCTGAATGCCATCACTCTGCTAAAGAAATAATTCCCTCACCACTGTCAAACTATTCCCTAAGGCTGCATTACTATTAGTCTTCTCATCGTTCCTATCACCCGTCTCCTCCCACGTATGACTGCAGGACTGTAACCGTTGCTTGTATCAATACAATAGCAGAGTTGGAAGGGACCTTGTAGGTCTTCTAGTCCAACCCCCTGCGTGGGCAGGAACCTTATACCATTTCAGACAAATGGCTATCTAACATCTTCTTAAAGACTTCCAGGGTTGAGGCATTCACAACTTCTGGAGGCAACTTCTGTTCCACTGATTCATTGTTCTCACTGTCAGGAAATTTCTCCTCAGTTCTAAGTTGCTTCTCTCCTGGATTAGTTTCCACCCATTGCTTTTTGTCCTGCCCCCAGGTGCCTTGGAGAATAGTTTGACTCCCTCTTCTTTGTGGCACCCTCTGAGATATCGGAACACTGCTATCCTGTCTCCCCTGGTCCTTCTCTTCATCAAACTAGCCATACCCAGTTCCTGCAACTGTTCTTCATGTGTTTTAGCCTCCAGTCCCCTAATCATCTTGGTTGCTCTTCTCTGCACTCTTTCCAGAGTCTCCACGTCTTTTCTACATCGTGGCGACCAAAACTGAATGCCGTATTCCAAGTGTGGCCTTCCCAAGGCCTTATAAAGTGGTATCAACCCTTCACAAGATCTAGATTCTCTCCCTCTGTTGATGCAGCCTAGAATTGGGTTGGCTTTTTTGGCAGCTGCTGCCCACAGCTGGCTCATATTTCAATGGTTGTCCACTAGGATTCCAAGATCCCTTTTACAGTTGCTACTATTGAGCAAGGTACCACCTATACGTATCCTTACGATTTATATTGATATTGATTGTTTCCTGATTGCTTATTTGTACCTTGTGACTGTCATTCAGTGAGAGAAGAAAAGAGAGAGACAGAGAGAGAGACAGAGAGACAGATACACACACACACACACACACACACACACACATAGAGGAGAAACGGAGAGAGAGAGAGACCGAGACTGAGAGAGAGAAAGAAAGAGACAGAAAGAGAGAGAGAGACAGTGACAGGGAGGCACAGAGAGAGAGAGGAGAGACAGAGAAAGAGACAGAGAGAGAAAGAGAGATACAGAAAGAGAAAGATACAAAGAACGTGAGAAAGGGAGGGGACAGAGAGAGAGAGAAAGAGAGACAGACACAGAGGAGAGACAGCGAGAGAGATACATAAAGAGAGAGATACAAAGAGAGAGAGAAAGATACACAGAGAAAGAGAGAAAGAAAGATATAGAAAGAGAAAGAGACAGAGAGTGAGAAAGGGGGAGAGAAAGAGAGAGACAGAGAGAGAGGGACAAAGAGAGAGATACAGAAAGAAAGATACAAAGAGAGAGAGAGATGCAGAAAGAGGGGGAGAGAAAGAGAGAGAGGAGAGAGAGGGAGAGCTAGAAAGAAAAAGATAGAGTGTGAGAAAGGGGGAGAAAGAGAGAGAAGGAGAGAGAGAAAGAGAGAAAGATACAGAGAGAGTGTGTGTGAGAAAGGGGGAGAGAAAGAGAGAGAGAAGGAGAGAGAGAAAGAGAGAGACAGAAAGAGAAAGAGACAGAGTAAGAAAGAGAGGAGAGAGAGAAGGAGAGAGAGAGAGAAAGATACAGAGAGAGAGACAGAGAGAGTAAGAAAGGAGAGAGAGAGTGAGAAAGAGGAGAGAGAGAGTGAGAGTGAGAAAGAGGGGGAGAGAAAGAGAGAAAGATACAGAGAGAGAGACAGAGAGAGTGAGAAAGAGAGAGTGAGAGTGAGAAAGAGGGGGAGAGAAAAAGAGAAAGATACAGAGAGAGACAGAGAGAGAGAGAGAAAGAGAAAGATACAGAGAGAGACAGAGTAAGAAAGAGAGGAGAGAGAGAGAGAGTGAGAAAGAGGGGGAGAGAAAGAGAGAGAAAGAGAGAAAGATACAGAGAGAGAGACAGAGAGAGTGAGAAAGAGAGAGAGAGAAAGAGAAAGAGACAGAGTAAGAAAGAGAGGAGTGAGAGAAAAGGAGAGAGAAAGAGAGAAAGATACAGAGAGAGAGACAGAGTAAGAAAGAGAGAGAGAGAGAGAGAGAGAGAAAGGAGGGCTGTGGATGGTACGAAGACACAGCAAAGGGTGAAATTCCAGAGATATTTCCTGGGCTAAGGGATACTTCCTGCAAAAAATCTCTAGACTAAATAACGCATAAAGCTGCTTGTGTCTGGAGTTGGGGGTCTTCTCTTCCTAAGAAGGAAACCACCACCTCCTCCAGCTGTGCCCAAGAACTTTCGTCCCTATACGGATCCATTTTGGAGAGCCAATTCGGACGTTCAGGTTGGGTCCACGCGATTCCCCCACCTGCGGGAAAACCTTCACCGCTTTTGGGATCCCGCAGCTGAATCCTGCTTTTCCTTTTTCATTTAATTTAATTTCAATTTCCCGCCAGGCTTTTTCCCAAGGAGGAAATAAAACGCAGCCTGTGCAAAATGTCTGGGGAGAAACTCAAGTCCTCCAAGGTCACGATTGGTTTTTTTTTTTTTCTTTTGAAGAGGTTTCGCTTCTCACCCAAGAAGCTTCTTCAGCTCTGACTGGATGGCAGGGAAGGGAAGGACGGACACTCCTTGCCGACCACTGGTCATTTGCATCCTCTTTAGAGGGTCATTGAGGCCGCTGGGAGGTTTGCCTGAGTGCAAATGGGTGTGGACCCTTCATGGAAAGAGGATCAAAAGAGGCCATCTAGATTCAAATCGAACAGCTCTCCCTCAACAGAAGGGGAGGGATGCGATCTCATCTAACTCCAGTTACAACACAGTCCTTTCAGCAGCTCCAAGAAGGCTCCACACCCATTTGCACCACTCAGGTGACCCTGAGGACGCAGATAAACCTCCAAGTGGCCCAGAGGTGGGATTCAGCAGGTTCTGACAGGTTCTGGAGAACGGGTAGCGGAAACTTTGAGTAGTTCGGAGAACTCTGGCTGGCCCCGCCCCCATCTATTCTCTGCCTCCCAAGTCCCAGATTTTGCAGTATCCTTCCCCTGGAGTAGGGAGGGAATGGGGATTTTGCAGTATCCTTCCCCTGGAGTGGGGAGGGAATGGAGATTTTGCAGTATCCTTCCCCTGGAGTGGGGAGGGAAAGGAGATTTGGCAGTATCCTTCCCCTGGAGTGGGGAGGGAATGGGGATTTTGCAGTATCCTTTCCCTGGAGTAGGGAGGGAAAGGAGATTTGGCAGTATCCTTTCCCTGGAGTGGGGAGGGAAAGGAGATTTGGCAGTATCCTTCCCCTGGAGTGGGGAGGGAAAGGAGATTTGGCAGTATCCTTTCCCTGGAGTAGGGAGGGAAAGGAGATTTGGCAGTATCCTTTCCCTGGAGTAGGGAGGGAAAGGAGATTTGGCAGTATCCTTCCCCTGGAGTGGGGAGGGAATGGGGATTTTGCAGTATCCTTTCCCTGGAGTAGGGAGGGAAAGGAGATTTGGCAGTATCCTTTCCCTGGAGTAGGGAGGGAAAGGAGATTTTGCAGTATCCTTTCCCTGGAGTAGGGAGGGAATGGGGATTTTGCAGTATCCTTTCTCTGGAGTGGGGAGGGAATGGGGATTTTGCAGTATCCTTTCCCTGGAGTTGAGAGGGAATGGGGATTTTGCAGTATCCTTTCCCTGGAGTAGGGAGGGAAAGGAGATTTGGCAGTATCCTTTCCCTGGAGTGGGGAGGGAATGGGGATTTTGCAGTATCCTTCCCCTGGAGTGGGGAGGGAATGGGGATTTTGCAGTATCCTTTCCCTGGAGTAGGGAGGGAATGGGGATTTTGCAGTATCCTTCCCCTGGAGTGGGGAGGGAAAGGAGATTTGGCAGTATCCTTTCCCTGGAGTGGGGAGGGAATGGGGATTTTGCAGTATCCTTCCCCTGGAGTGGGGAGGGAATGGGGATTTTGCAGTATCCTTCCCCTGGAGTGGGGAGGGAAAGGAGATTTTGCAGTATCCTTTCTCTGGAGTGGGGAGGGAATGGGGATTTTGCAGTATCCTTTCCCTGGAGTTGAGAGGGAATGGGGATTTTGCAGTATCCTTCCCCTGGAGTAGGGAGGGAATGGGGATTTTGCAGTATCCTTCCCCTGGAGTGGGGAGGGAATGGGGATTTTGCAGTCTCCTTCCCCTGGAGTGGGGAGGGAATGGGAATTTTGCAGTCTCCTTCCCCTGGAGTGGGGAGGGAAAGGAGATTTTGCAGTATCCTTCCCCTGGAGTGGGGAGGGAATGGGGATTTTGCAGTATCCTTCCCCTGCCATGCCCACCAAGCCACGCCCACAGAACCAGTAGTAAAAAAACTGAGTCCCACCACTGAAGTGGCCTCACCGGCCCTTTAGCAACGATGCAAACGACCAGCCGTCTGCAAGGAGTATCAATCCTTCCCGTTCCCCACCATCCAGTCGGAGCTGAAGAATCTTCTCGGAGGAGGAGCGAAAGGCCTTCGCAGAAAAACCAGAAAGCCCGGTTGCCTCTTGTACAAAAGCGCCTTTGGGCGGAGCCTGCACAAGTTCCTGGATCTGGATGCAATCAAGGAATTAATTAAAAAGGGCGTAACGCTTGATGCCACCAGTGGAATGAAATGCTGCTTTGATGCCGCAGGCAGCAAGACAGCTTGCTCAATGGGGCATTGAAAAGAGGAACAACCCCTCCCCCCAAAAAAAAATGGAGGTGGGGGGGGGCAGAGGATTTCTTTTGGCCCCCAAGTCTGAAAAGGGACCTTCTGTCTCATGCCAGCCCAACCCCTTTCTGTCCAGACATTCAACACAATTCTTTTTTATTTTTAGCTTTCTGGTGTCAAAGGTGCAGTTTATCCACATTGAGACACCGTCTAGACACAACTGGGGTATTTTTAACCCCGGTGTGTGTGTGCTTGTGTGTGTGAATGTACCATGTGGGACATTGAATGGCAGCTTTTAGAAACCCCCGAGCCTAGTTTAGCCAGGGAGTTTTTTCACAGTTTTAGGTTAGAATCTGAATTCATTTCGGAAACGGGAGATAGCGGTAGGCAGACGAGAGGGGAAATGGTGAGGCTTGCCATGGCAAAGCAGAGGGGTTTTAAAATAGATTCGCAGAGTTGGAAGGGACCTTGGAGGTCATCTAGTCCAACCCCCCGCCCCTCCCAATCAAGCAGGAGACCCTACGCCATTTCTGACAGAGGGCAGTCCAGTCTCTTCTTGGAAATCTCAAGGGATGACGCTCCCACAATTTCTGAATAACAGAATAATAACAGAATAACAAGAGTTGGAAGGGACCTTGGAGGTCATCTAGTCCAATCCCCCGCCCAAGCAGGAGACCCTACATTATTTCTGACAGAGTCTCCTCTTGAAAGTCTCAAGTGATGAAGCTCCCACAACTTCTGAAGGCAACTTCTGTTCCATGGGTGGATGGTTCTCATTGTCAGAAAGTTCCTCCTTATTTCCTGGTTGAATCTCTCCTTGGTCAGTTCCCATCCCTTATTATTCCTTGTCTGGCCTTCTGGGGCTTTGGAGAATAGCTTGACCCCCTTCCTCTCTGTGGCAGCCCCTCAAATATTAGAAGGCTCCTATCCTGTCTGCCCTGGTCATTCTCTCCACTAGACCAGCCATGCCCAGTTCCTGCAACTGTCCATCGTATGTTTTAGCCTCCAGTCCCCTCATCATCCTGGTTGCTCTTCTCTGCACTCTTTCTAGAGTCTCACCATCTTTTTAATAATGTGGTGACCAAAACTGGATGTAGTACTCTAGGTGTGGCCTTACTAGAGCTTTACAGAGTGGTATTAGTACCTCCTTGATCTTGATTGCATCCCTCTCTTAATGCAATTGAGGATTGCATTGGCTTTTGTGGCTGCTGCCGCACACTGCTGGCTGATACATTTAGCTGGTTGTCCACTAAGACTCCAAGATCCTTCTCACCGTCCCTGCTATGAAGCCTGGTTTCACCCCAGTTAATATGCGTCCTTTTGGGGTTTTCTTAACCTAAGACTTTACTTTTCTCTACATTGGATTTCATTTTGTTAGATAGGCCCAGGGTTCAAGTCTGTCAAGAACCATCCGGATCTTGAGCCTATCTTCTAGGGCAGGGGTCTCCAACCTTTGCAACTTTAAGTCTGAAAGACTTCAGCTCCCAGAATTCTTCAGCCAGCTTTGTTATTTTTCTTCTTCATTGGTATTGCGCTAGACTGGGCTTTTATAATTCTGGGAGCTGAAGTCCTTCAGACTTAAAGTTGCAAAGGTTGGAGACCCCTGTTTAGGGTGTTTGACTGGAGAGATTCAATCCTAAACTGGAAGAATTTGCAGGATATGTTCGCTCCAATTAATTTTTTTAAAAACCTGAATTTTTAGAGGCACAAAGCCTTCAACTGCTTCATTCCACTGAGTGAATTTTATAGCTGGTGCGTTTTTTCCCCCTTTTTCCCTTGCATTAAAATATATTAAGCCCTGTTCTGCATTGTGCTGTTTGCTTTGGAAAACTTGGAAGTTGCTGCTTGTTATTTATGCTTCTGTTTGACATTTTTTCCCCTTGACACCGATGGCTTTTTTTCTTGCTTTTTAAGGATGGCTGACCATTGCAGGATTTATTAATAAAAGATAAAAATCAATGCAGTTGCTCACTCACGAACATATGTGGGTGTGAAATACAAAATAAGTTGGGGAAGGAAAGAGTGAGAGAGAGAGAGAGAGAGAGAGAGAGAGAGAGAGAGAGAGAGAGAGAGAAAGAAATAAATAAATAAATAAATAACATAAATAAAATAAATGAAAGAAAGAAAGAAAGAAAGAAAGAAAGAAAGAAAGAAAGAAAGAAAGAAAGAAAGAAAGAAAGAAAATAAATAAATTTGGGGCGTAAACCTCCTTGCAATTTTGCTTTGTTTGATTCATATGTTTAATTGGTCCCTTTATTTATTTTGTGAGCATCTTTAAGGAATTGGCAGGTAGAAAGCAGAACGCCTTAGTGGAGAAGGAAAAATTAGCCAGCCCAGACTTTTAAAATGTTTTTTTAAGAAAAAAAAAAACAGCTGAAAAAACCAAATTAAAATCTTCTGCAAAGAGGTGTTGTTGTTTTTTCTTTAACCAGGCAAATTACACAAAATCAGCCTGTCATTTTAGAAAAATACAAAATATTTGAGCTTGGTGATTAATACAGTAGATACAAGTGGCAAAATAGCTGAGGTTCAGGGATTTTTTTGCATTGTCCACCTTAACAGCTGCCGCACGAGACAGAAATCAATTCCTCTTGTCCATAATTTCCCTTTGGTTGAGGATTATCTGTTGGAAACCCAGAGCTGATAGCTAACGGAGAGAAAAATCATTAGGTAAGGCTAGGAGCAATGAGGCTGACTGTAGAACCGAAGTGGTGGGTTCAAATCCTGAAGCAATATTCAAAATATTACTAATTTTGAAAATAAAATAAAATAGAAAGGCAGATATTGATGCTGGAACAGAAGTATGCAACCGAGGACAAGGTCCTGTGCCGATGGGGCCGAAATATTAGCTTTAGATTTCTCTTCTGCTCTAAATATCTGTATATATCCAATAACCCAGCATTGCCCGGGTATTTATTTATTTATAGAGGGGAAATGTCTGGACGAAACGTAACTTCTAATGTTGGGTTTTCTCCCTTACTCCTTGTGGAGTATTGTGAAGGCATTACCATGGCAACTCCACTGCGCTGTACAGTAGAATCCATTTGAAGGCACAACAGGCTGTATCTTAACAGAACACTCGTGACGTCTCGACTCGACTACTGTAATGCTCTCTACATGGGGCTTCCCTTGAGGTGCACTCGAAAGCTGCAGTTAGTCCAGAATGCAGCCGCGTGGGTGATTACGGGAGCGCCCAGACACTCCCATATAACACCGATCCTGCGCGAGCTGCACTGGCTTCCTGTGGTCTTTCGGGTGCGCTTCAAGGTTCTGACGACCATCTTCAAAGCGCTCCATGGCTCGGGACCTAGTTACATGCGAGACCGTCTCCTGCCCCATACATCCCTAAGACCGATATGCTCCCACAGAGAGGGCCTTCTCAGGGTGCCGTCGGCCGGACAATGCCGACTGGCGACACCCAGGGGAAGAGCCTTCTCTGTGGCAGGCCCAGCCCTTTGGAACGATTTACCCCCCGAACTTCGCACCATCTCCGACCTCCGCCTCTTCCGCAAGTGCCTAAAGACACATTTGTTCTATCTAGCCGGCCTAGCGTAACCTCCATAATGACTTTTAGACAGTTTTTAAATTTTGGGGATTTTAATTTGGTTTCAGCATTATCTTTATCAAATAAGTTTTTTAAATTTTTTATGTGATTTTGTATGTATTTTAATTTTCCTGTGCGCCGCCCTGGGTCCGTTTGGAAAAGGGCGGGGTATAAATTTAAAATAATTTTTTAAAAAAACATTATTTGGGTGTCATTTTCATTTCATTTATTTTCATTTATTAAATTAAAGTCTTACCCCCATAGTATTTGTTTCCAGAGAGTAAGTCATCTGTTTTACCAAGTTTGGTTGAAATTGCTCGAGGCGTTCCAGAGTTATGGTGAAACACACACACTTTTATATCTATAGAAAAAAGATAAGGACAAGGAGAGAATTGGTTCATTTTGGTTGACAATAGAACTAAAAGAAAGAGAAGAATCGGACTTCTATAAAGTATGAAATAAAATGTACAAGTGGCTAGAAATCAGAAGCCAAAACAGAAAACAGAGAATATGGTGATACAAACAATGAATATTATTATGTGTTAATATTATGTTTTGCTACATTATAGGATAAGGTTATCGTAATAGGAAGGCAATTCAGAAGGGAGAATTATAGTAAAAGCTAAGCAGGAAAGCCGGTAGAGAAAGCTGTAAAATTATTGTATATTGTTATATATGTTCTGTGTTTTGTTTTGCTCTTTTGATTTTTTTTTGTATTTGTTATGTCTTCTTATTGTTTTTAAAGATTAAAACATTTAATACAAATTATATATTTTTAAAAATGGTTCATTTTGAACTCTTCTTCTGAAGTTTCCATTCGTGAAGCGTTTCCGTCAACTCCCTGGTGTGTGTTCTGAACCCGCTTAGTGACTTTGCATTGTCAAAGAGAAATTTGCACAAGTGTTGGCAAGCAAGTGTGTAAACAGCGGTACTTAATTCAATCTCCCTTAAATTTTGAATTTTGGGGTGGGAGTTTTTATTCCCTTAAGCCTTATCTGCCCTCTGGTGGCGACTCAAAGGAATTACAACTACTGGTTCATGTTATTTATTTTAATATGTTTGTTTATTGGAGCGGCTCAAAGATTCCGGGATGAGATTTCAACTTCCCGCTCTAGTTTACAGCTCTGGGAATTCATGGTGGGTTGTTTTTTTTTATGGAACACATCCAGAGGTCTCGTCCTGCTTAGCTTAGCCAAGAGGGGCCAAGCTTAGTTACTTATTTCTCCTGTATACTGCATGAGTCAAAAAGAGGGCTGGGGAAATATCTACAGACCCTTCGCATCCTGGACATAAATTGCTTTAATTTAAATCTTAGTGGACAACCATTTAAATAGGAGCCAGCAGTGTGCAGCAGCTGCCAAAAAAGCCAACACAGTTCTAGGCTGCATAAACAGAGGCAGAGAATCTAGATCACGTGAAGTGTTAATGCCACTGTATAGTGCCTTGGTAAGGCCACACTTGGAATACTGCATACAGTTTTGGTCGTCACAATGTAGAAAAGACGTGGAGACTCTGGAAAGAGTGCAGAGAAGTGCAACCAAGATGATTAGGGAACTGGAGACTAAAACATATGAAGAACGGTTGCAGGAGCTGGGTATGTCTAGTTTGATGAAGAGAAGAACCAGGGGAGACATGATAGCAGTGTTCCGATATCTCAGAGGGTGCCACAAAGAAGAGGGAGCCAAACTATTCTCCAAGGCACCTGGGGGCAGGACAAGAAGCAATGGGTGGAAACTAATCAAGGAGAGAAGCAACTTAGAACTAAGAAGAAATTTCCTGACAGTTAGAACAATTAACCAGTGGACCAGAAGTTGCCTCCAGAAGTTGTGAATGCCCCAACCCTGGAAATCTTTAAGAAGATGTTAGATAGCCATTTGTCTGAAATGGTATAAGGCTCCTGCCCACGTAGGGGGTTGGACTAGAAGACCTACAAGGTCCCTTCCAACTCTGCTATTGTATTGTATTGTATTGCTTCAACTCCTACCCTCAAAACGAGGCTATAGGGCACTGCACACCAAGACAACTGGACACAAGGACAGGTTTTCCTCGAACGCCATCACTCTGCTAAACAACTAATTCCCGCAACACTGTCAAACTATTTACTAAGTCTGCATTACTATGACTATTAGTCTTCTCATCGTTCCTATCCCCCCCATCTCCTCCCACTTAGGACTGCAGGACTGTAACTTCATTGCTTGTATCCTTACGATTTACATTGATGTTGTTTCCTGATTGCTTATTTGTACCCTATGACTATCGTTAAGTGTTGTACCCTATTATTCTTGACAAATGCATCTTGCCTTTTTATGTACACTGAGAGCCTCTGCACCAAAGACAAATTCCTTGTGGGTCCAATCACACTTGGCCAATAAAGAATTCCATTCCATTCCATTCTATTCTAATCCAGGTCCTTTCCTATCCTATCCTACCCTACCCTATCCTATGCTACTCTACTCTACTCTACTCTACTCTACTCTACTCTACTCTACTCTACTCTATTCCTACTCTATTCCTGGTCTACTCTACTCTACTCTACTCTACTCTATTCCTACTCTATTCCTGGTCTACTCTAGTCTAGTCTAGTCTAGTCTAGTCTAGTCTACTCTACTCTACTCTACTCTATTCCTACTCTATTCCTGGTCTACTCTACTCTACTCTACTCTACTCTATTCCTACTCTATTCCTACTCTATTCCTGGTCTACTCTAGTCTAGTCTAGTCTACTCTACTCTACTCCTATTCTCCATTCTATTCTATTCTATTCTATTCCTATTCTATTCCTATTCTACTCTACTCTATTACTATTCTATTTCTATTCTAGTCTAATCTACTCTACTCTATCCTATTCTATTCTACTCTATTCCTATTCTCTATTCTATTCTATTCTATTCTATTCTATTCTAGTCTAGTCTAGTCTAGTCTATCCTATCCTATCCTATCCTATCCTATCCTATCCTATCCTATTCTATTCTACTCTATCTACTCCTACTCTACTCCTAGTCTAGTCTAGTCTACTCTACACTACTCTACTCTACTTCACTCTACTCTACTCATATTCTCCATTCTATTCTATTCTATTCTATTCTATTCTATTCTATTCTTCTGTGTGTTTCACAAATAATTCCAGATTAGGCAATCGGTGTGCCTCTTTAGCATGCTTGTGGAAGCTGGAAAAGTTACGTTTCTCCTTCTTAGTTCCTAAATCCTGCCACCATGGGGACAACGGACATCCTAAAAGCCTCCCACAGCCAGAACCCTGGCCCTTGTTTATATTTGCATTTACATTTTGCGGGTGCAATCCAGAAAATGGGTTTGCGTAACCCACTAAGCTGCAAGCTAGCAAAATAAATACCCATTGGGTTCAATTCCAAAGCTGGGAGAAAGACCCTTAGAAACACGGAGGCTGATTGGAAAGATGGTTTAATGCTGAAGCTCATGCGCTTGTGACGTCTTGGCTGGACTACTGTAATGCTCTCTACATGGGGCTCCCCTTATGATGTACCCGGAGACTACAGCTGGTCCAGAACGCGGCCGCGCGGGCAGTTATGGGAGTCACTAGATACTCCCATGTAACACCACTCCTGCGTGAGCTGCACTGGCTACCTGTGGTCTTTCGGGTGCGTTTCAAGGTGTTGATTATCATCTTTAAAGCGTTCCATGGCACAGGACCTAGTTATTTGCGGGATCGTATCCTGCCCCATACATCCCTTTGGCCGATTCGCTCACACAGAGAGGGACTCCAGGCAGTGCCAGCGGGCGACGCCCAGGGGAAGGGCCTTCCCCTGGGCGTCACAAGAGATGCCTAGAGAGAAGATGCCTAGAGAGACGCCACAAGAGATGCCTAGAGAGAAGATGGAGGGCTACCCGTTCTGAATCTGACCGGACACAGGTAAGAGCCCAGTTACGGACTTACATTGTGGCGCTGAGAGTGGCCAAACGTCATCATTGTGCCACTCTCATAGCATCCGCAGAAAACCGCCCTGCCGCCCTGTTTAGGGTGACCCGTTCCCTCCTTCAACAGAGGGTGCGGGAAGCCCCGCTGCAGGGTAGAGCAGAGGAATTTGTGATTTTTCTGCAGGAGAAAATCGCTCAGATACAGAATGAGTTAGCCTCCATTGATGGCCCAGTGGGATGCCACGAGACAGATCTTGTTTGGGAGGAGTTTGACTCCGTTACTTCCGAGGATATGGACAGGTTACGTGGGCGACTGCGAGCCACCACATGTTTATTGGACCCGTGTCCCACCTGGCTTGTACTATCATCCTGGGAGGTGACACGAGGCTGGCTCCAAGAGGTTGTCAACGCATCCTTAAGTGAGGGTGCCTTACCTGCTTCCCTAAAAGAGGCCATGGTGAGGCCCCTCCTTAAGAAGCCCTCTTTGGATCCAGCTTTATTAACCAACTATCGTCCAGTCTCCAACCTTCCCTTTTTGGCGAAGGTTGTTGAGAGTGTGGTGGCACAACAGTTTCCCCGTCACCTGGAGGAAGTTGATTATCTAGACCCGCGCCAGTCCGGCTTTCGGCCCGGGCATAGCACCGAGACGGCATTGGTCGCGTTGGTCGATGATCTCTGGAGGGCCAGAGATGGGGGTTGCTCCTCCATCCTGGTCCTATTAGACCTCTCGGCGGCTTTCGATACCATCGACCATGGTATCCTATTGCATCGGCTGGAGGGGTTGGGGGTGGGAGGCACCGTTTTGCGGTGGTTCTCCTCCTACCTCTCTGGCCGATCGCAATTTGTGTTGGCAGGAGAGCAGAGGTCGACCTCGAGACCCCTCACATGTGGGGTCCCTCAGGGGTCGGTCCTCTCGCCTCTCCTGTTCAACACATATATGAAGCCGCTGGGTGAGATCATCCGTGGCTTTGGGGTAGAGTACCATCTCTACGCTGATGATACTCAGCTGTATATATCTACCCCAAGCCACCCCAACGATGCCGTAGCGGTGATGTGCCAGTGCCTGGAAGCCGTACGGATCTGGATGGGAAGTAACGGACTCAGACTCAACCCGACCAAGACCGAGTGGCTGTGGTTTCCGGCTGCCCGATTCAACCAGCTGACTCCATCGCTGGCCATAGGGGGCGAACATCTTGCCCCTGTGGATGGGGTGCGCAACTTGGGTGTCCTCCTGGATGCCCGGCTGTCCATGGAAGATCAAGTGACAGCCGTGGCCAGGAGGGCGTTTTACCAGGTTCGCCTGGTTCGCCAGTTGCGCCCCCTATTGGATCGGGACGCCCTTCGCACAGTCACTCATGCGCTCGTGACATCCCGACTGGACTATTGTAACTCTCTCTACATGGGGCTCCCCTTGAGGTGCACCCGAAGACTTCAGCTGGTCCAGAATGCAGCCGCGCGAGCAATAATGGGTACCGCAAGGTATACCCATGTAACACCGCTCTTGCGCGAGCTGCACTGGCTACCTGTCGTCTTTCGGGTGCGCTTCAAGGTGTTAGTCCTCATCTTTAAAGCGCTCCATGGCTCGGGACCTAGCTATCTGCGGGATCGGATTCTGCCTCATACATCTTCCCGGCCCATTCGCTCCCACAGAGAGGGACTTCTCCGGGTGCCGTCCACTAGACTTTGTCAGCGGGCGACGCCCAGGGGAAGGGCCTTCTCTGTGGCGGGCCCAGCCCTCTGGAACGACCTTCCCCCCGACATTAGAACAACTACGGACCTCCGCTCCTTCCGTCAGAAATTAAAAACTCACTTTTTCTGCCTGGCCGGCCTAGGTTAGTCTCTACCTCAGGGGTTAGGGAATGTTAATTTTAAAATGGGGATTTTAGTACAGGGACAGTTGATTTAATTTGTTTTTATTGTATTTATTTATGTATATATTTTATGCTGTTTTAATTTTTCCCTGTGCACCGCTCCGAGTCCCCCTGGGGAGAGGACGCGGTATAGAAAAATAAAATCTATTCTATTCTATTCTATTCTGTGATGGGCCCGACCCTCTGGAACGACCTACCCCCAGATATTAGAACGACTACGGACCTCTGCGCCTTCCGCCAAAAAGTAAAAATCTATTTGTTTCATCAGGCCGGCTTGGCCTAATCTACGCTTCTCGCCCCAGTCTGTTTTCTCAAATTATTTATTGGGTTTTAATGGGTGGTAATTTTAATGGTTTTTAAATTTTGTACAGGGTACTTTAATTCGTTTTTAATTTGTGTGTATTGTATGTTTTTTAGTTGGTTTTTAATTTTCCTGTACACCGCCCCGAGTCCCTTCGGTGAGAGGGGGCGGTTTATAAAGATAATAAATTATTAAATTAAATTATTAATGAAGCTGAACCCTACAGCCAGTCCTGGATCAGATGACCAACTGGTTTGGTCAGTACTGTACCTGGATTTTGATACAGGTTCGTTATAGAACATTTTGTCATTTAGAGCAGGGGTCTCCAACCTTTACAACTTTAAGTCTGAAGGACTTCAGCTTCCAGACTTCTTCCAGACTTCTCCAGACTGGAGAATTCTGGGAGCTGAAGTCCTTCAGACATCATCATCATCATCATCATCATCATCATCATCATCATCATAATTTAATTTGTAAACCGCTCTCTCTCCCTGAAGGGACTCGAGGCGGTGCACAGGGAATTAAAAATACGCATATATTAAAACCAACAGTCATTATCATACAAATTTAAAAATGAATTAAAGCTATACCCTGCGCTAAAATCCCCAACTATCTAAAAACTAATACCCCTAAAAATCCCTGATAAAACAATTTGAGTATTAAAGTTGCAAAGGTTGGAGACCCCTGATTTAGAGGATTGTTTTGTCTGTTTTGTTATTTGATATTAATTGGTTTGTCTCCTGGCAATGACTCTAAAGGTTGCTGACTTCCTTGGGTTTTGAATCTTATTTAACCAATGTAATTAAACCCCAGATATTAGCCCTCTTCTTCTCCTCCTCCGCCTCCTCTTCTTCCTCCTCCTCCTCCCTTCCTCCTCTTCCCCTTCCTTCTTCTTCTTCCCCTCCTCCTCTTCCTCTTCCTCTTCTTCTCCTCATTCTCTTCCTCCTTCTCTTCCTCTTCCTTCTTCTTCTTCCCCTCCTCCTCTTTCTCTTCTTCTCATTCTCTTCCTCCTTCTCTTCCTCTTCCTTCTTCTTCTTCCCCTCCTCCTCTTTCTCTTCTTCTTCTCATTCTCTTCCTCCTTCTCTTCCTCTTGTCCTTGGGTTTTTTAATCCTCTCTTGAGTGGATTACCAAATCTGCATTTCTAAAATCTGCCTATCTCAGTATCTCTTAGGGAGATTGAGACTGTTTTCTGTCTTCTAAGGGCATTTTTCTTCCATTTCTCTTTTAGGGAAATGTATAATAGAAAGGGCGGTATACAAATTCGAATACAATTACAATTGCAATTTTCTGCCTTTTTAAAATATATATATATATATATTTCTCAAAATATTTCATTCTTCTAGAAGGGTGGGTGGGGGCTGACTTCCTACCCTAGCAAAAGCTACATGTGAATCCTGCCGGTAATTAGAGCCAGCCTTTTAAAATTCAGAATCATGAGGACTAGCCTCTTAGTACGTAATAAAATACCAAGCCCTTCACCTCTTACGTGTAAATCACATGTTAGTTACAGATCACATTTTCCTTCCCCGAAGATTATTTCGCAGGCTTTCCGGAGTGGATAAACCAGTTCTCCAAAGAATCTGTTGTGGATTATAAATCATTATTTGGCAGGGAAGGGTTGGGAAGCCACGTTTTGGTGAGTTCAGCCTTGTAATAAAAAAAAAAGTCAGTGGTGAAAACTTTAGTATTGGCCGTTTGGAAGAAATGTCCACCTGGATTCAGCTTCAAATGGGGAGAAAAGACACTGGAAACATGGAGGCTGCTTGGAAAGATGGTTTAATGGTGGGCAGGATGGGATGGCTTGAGGTCGTGGGGGGGAAAGCGATTGCATGCTTCATGATGTTGAGAGAAGAAGAAGAGGAGGAGGAGGAGGAGGAGGAGGAGGAGAAGAAGAAGAAGAAGAAGAACTGTGGTGAGATGGGTAAAGGGCTAATACTATCATGCCTTAATCCTATCATCCTGGAGCTGAAGAGGGAGGTCTTTGTTATGTAGAGTAGACTGTCTCAGGCCTTTTAATGGCCCATTGACAAAGGTGGGGGCTATGAAGAGGGAGTCTCCTTCCTGCCTAAAAACATGTTTCTCCATTTCTGATCCAGGAAAATATAATATTCTGCCTTTTCAATATTTCCCAGGATATTTCCCAGGATATTTCCCAGGATATTTCCCAAGATAGGCAGGAAACCGGCTCACTCTTCATAGCCCCCACCTTTTGTCAACGGGCCATTAAAAGGCCTGAGCCGGTCTACTCTACATAACACAGGTAGGATTAGCCCTCCGCAGAAACTCCCCACAAGGCACCCGGGAAGGAAAATCACATCAGCCAGGAAGGCAACCAAAATTGGACTCAAAGCACAGCCTACAGGGTTGCCCTTGGATGGCCCCAGGGGAGTCTGACAACCCATCAGAATAATAATAATAAATAATAATAATAAAATTTAATTTATAGACCGCTCCCTCTCCCCATAGGGACTCGGAGCGGTGCACAGGGAAAATAAAAAACAATAAATATACAAACATATTTAAAAACAGATTAAACGTTATTCCTGTGCTAAAAATTCCCCATTAAAATACTAAGATTCCCAATTAACTTAAATTTACTAAAAAAAAACCATAGAAAGAGAGACTACCCTAGGCCGGCCAAGCAGAAAAGATGCGTTTTTAATTTTAGACGGAAGGAGCGGAGGTCCGTAGTTGTTCTAATGTCGGGGGGAAGGTCGTTCCAGAGGGCCGGGCCCGCCACAGAGAGAGCCCTTCCCCTGGGCGTCGTTCGCTGACAAAGTCTAGTGGACGGCACCCGGAGAAGTCCCTCTCTGTGGGAGCGAATCGGCCGTGAGGATGTATGAGGCAGGATCCGATCCCGCAAATAGCTAGGTCCCGAGCCATGGAGCGCTTTAAAGATGATGACTAGCACCTTGAAGCGCACCCGGAAGATGACAGGCAGCCAGTGCAGCTCGCGCAAGAGCGGTGTTATGTGGGTAAACCTTGAGGTTCCCATAATTGCTCGCGCGGCTGCATTCTGGACCAGCTGAAGTCTCCGGGTGCACCTCAAGGGGAGCCCCATGTAGAGAGAGTTACAATAGTCCAGTCGGGATGTCACGAGAGCATGAGTGACTGTGCGAAGGGCGTACAAGCTCAAGATCAAAGGGCATAAAACCAGGGACTTTCAGCATCTCTGCCTCTCTTTTTTCTTCTTCTTCACCCAACATCTGGAAGCATCTGATCCCCCTTTTCCGTTCAGGAGCTCAAGCCACCATTAAACCATCTTTCCAAGCAGCCTCCATGTTTCCAGTGTCTTTCTCTCCCCCACTTGGAACCCATAAAGACATTTATTCCAACACCTCTTTAAAAAACCCCAAACACCTACATTTCTCCATTTCTTATCCAGGGAAATATAATATTCTGCCTTTTCAATATTTGCTAGGATATTTCATTCTTTCTAGGAGAGGGGTAATGCTAACATCCTACAGCACTTTAAATATGTGTGTGTGTGTGTGTGTGTGTGTGTTACTTTTTTTTTTTTGAGCTGATCAATAAATAAATCAGGGAGACTAGGATAGATCTATTTCGAGCTTTTTAGCTCTCATCAGCTAGTCATACCCGTACTGGGATTTGAACCGGGGCTGTATTACATGTTAGGCAGAAGCCTTAGCCACTAAGCCACCAGGTTCTCTTCCTGATCAGCTGAGACAGGAGGATAAATATACGTTTGTGCCACCCTCATAGCATCCGCAGAAAACCGCCCTGCCGCCCTGTTTAGGGTGACCCGCTCCCTCCTTCAACAGAGGGTGCGGGAAGCCCCGCTACAGGGTAGAGCAGAGGAATTTGTGATTTTTCTGCAGGAGAAAATCGCTCAGATACAGAACGAGCTAGCCCCCATTGATGGCCCAGTGGGATGCCACGAGACAGATCTTGTTTGGGAGGAGTTTGACTCCGTTACTTCCGAGGATATGGACAGGTTACGTGGGCGACTGCGAGCCACCACATGTTTATTGGACCCGTGTCCCTCCTGGCTTGTACTGGCATCCTGGGAGGTGACACGAGGCTGGCTCCAAGAGGTTATCAACGCATCCTTGGGTGAGGGTTCCTTGCCTGCCTCCCTAAAAGAGGCTATGGTGAGGCCCCTCCTCAAGAAGCCCTCTTTGGATCCAGCTCTTTTGAACAACTATCGTCCAGTCTCCAACCTTCCCTTTCTGGCGAAGGTTGTTGAGAGTGTGGTGGCACAACAGTTTCCCCGTCACCTGGAGGAAGTTGAGTATCTAGATCCGCGCCAGTCCGGCTTTCGGCCCGGGCATAGCACCGAGACGGTATTGGTCGCGTTGGTTGATGATCTCTGGAGGGCCAGGGATGGGGGTTGTTCCTCCATCCTGGTCCTATTAGACCTCTCGGCGGCTTTCGATACCATCGACCATGGTATCCTATTGCATCGGTTGGGGGGGTTGGGGGTGGGAGGCACCGTTTTACGGTGGTTCTCCTCCTACCTCTCTGGCCGATCGCAATTTGTGTTGGCAGGAGAGCAGAGGTCGACCTCGAGACCCCTCACATGTGGGGTTCCTCAGGGGTCGGTCCTCTCGCCTTTCCTGTTCAACACATATATGAAGCCGCTGGGTGAGATCATCCGTGGTTTTGGGGTAGAGTATCATCTCTACGCTGATGATACGCAGCTGTATATATCTACCCCAAACCACCCCAACGATGCCGTAGCGGTGATGTGCCAGTGCCTGGAAGCCGTACGGATCTGGATGGGACCCGACCAAGACCGAGTGGCTGTGGTTTCCGGCTGCCCGATTCAACCAGCTAACTCCATCGCTGGCCATAGGGGGCGAACATCTTGCCCCTGTGGATGGGGCGCGCAACTTGGGTGTCCTCCTAGATGCCCGGCTGTCCATGGAAGATCAAGTGACAGCCGTGGCTAGGAGGGCGTTTTACCAGGTTCGCCTGGTTCGCCAGTTGCGCCCCCTATTGGATCGGGACGCCCTTCGCACAGTCACTCATGCTCTCGTGACATCCCGACTGGACTATTGTAACTCTCTCTACATGGGGCTTCCCTTGAGGTGCACCCGGAGACTGCAGATGGTCCAGAACGCAGCCGCGCGGGCAATCCTGGGTACCTCTAGGTTTACCCATGTAACACCTCTCCTGCGCGAGCTGCACTGGCTGCCTGTCGTCTTCCGGGTGCGCTTCAAGGTACTAATTATCATCTTTAAAGCGCTCCATGGCTCGGGACCTAGCTATTTGCGGGATCGGATCCTGCCCCATACTTCCTCACGGCCGATTCGCTCCCACAGAGAGGGACTTCTCCGGGTGCCGTCCACTAGATTTTGTCAGCGGGCGACGCCCAGGGGAAGGGCTCTCTCTGTGGCGGGCCCTGCCCTCTGGAATGACCTTCCCCCCGACATTAGAACGACCACGGACCTCCGCTCCTTCCGTCTGAAATTAAAAACATACTTTTTCTGCTTGGCCGGTCTGGGGTAGTCTCTCTCTATGGGGTTTTAGTTGTATAGTGGAAATTTTAGCTTAGATTGGGTATTTTAGCACAGGTATTATTTAATTTGTTTTTAAGATGTTTTTGATTGTATATTTATGGTTTTAGTTTCCCTGTGCACCGCTCCGAGTCCCTACGGGGAGAGGAGCGGTCAAGAAATTAAACTATTATTATTATTATTATTATTATGTTTGTGTCACCCTGTCAAAATCCAGTAAGGGTATGGCTCGCTGATGAGAGCTAAAAAGCTCGAAATAGATCTATCCTAGTCTCCCAGATTTATTTATTGATCAGCTCAAAAAAACCCTAACACACACATATAAAAAGTACACAACGGAACTGTGTTTGAGTATTTTCCCGTGTAAGATTGAGATTGTCTTGGCAACGTTTTGGCGAGGTCTCACTCGCCATCTTCAGGCTGCCGTCTGTGGCTCTGGAGGTGCCGCCTTTCTATAAATCTTGGGGGAGGGGGGAGGGAGTAGAGTGCTGGTTTTGTTGCTGTGAGTGGGTTGTTGGCTGTTTAGTTATATCATGATTGGTGCTGATTGGTGCTATCTGTGTGTTCATTGTTGTTTTGTATTGTAACGGCCTGGGAGGTGAGTGGGGCTCGTCTCTTGGCCAGTGCTGGTTTCCATAGATAGATAGATAGATAGATAGATAGATAGATAGATAGATAGATAGATAGATAGATAGATAGACAGACAGACAGACAGACAGACAGACAGACAGACAGACAGACAGACAGACAGACAGACAGACAGACAGACAGAAATATGAATGGCTAAAGGCTCTTGCCTGATATGCAATATAGCCCCGGTTCGAATCCCAGTAAGGGTATGGCTAGCTGATGAGAGCTAAAAAGCTCGAAATAGATCTATCCTAGTCTCTCTGATTTATTTATTGATCAGCTCATAAAACTAACACACATATTTAAAAAAATCACACAACGGAACTCATGGCTTTCTGTCTAGATGGTCTCTGGTGATGAGCCGAAAGGCAGAAAAGGAAAGCAGTATGCTTCCTCCCTTAATTGGGGCCTAACAGGGTGTTGTGACACAACCATATATATATATATGGGGAAATATGCCACTGTCCCAAAGGTGAAGGTTTTAAGTCACCTGTCCAGAAGAATGTTAGTCTCCAGAATGAGTCTTTCAAAACCATCACATGATGCTTGTATCCACAAGGTCTGCAAACAACGTTATCTGACCTCGGTTCAGATGAACTCCCAAAGGCCAACAAAGCTGTCTGGCAACTTAGATGAAGCAAGGCATCTTATCTTGTCTCGCAAAATATCTCTGTGTTTACGCTGGGGGGAAGCCTTATCAGCCAAACCTTTGGGGAAAGGACCACGTGGCTTGAGGAAAGAAAGAAAGAAAGAAAGGAAGAAAGAAAGAAAGAAAGGAAGAAAGAAAGAAAGAAAGAAAGAAAGGGAAGAAGGAAGGAAGGAAGGAAGGAAGGAAGGAAGGAAGGAAGGAAGGAAGGAAGGAAGGAAGGAAGGAAAGTGTTGGAAGAAATGTTCATCTGGGTTCAGTTCCAAGTGGGGGGAAAAGACACTAGAAACATGGAGGCTGCTTGGAAAGATGGTTTAATGGTGGGTAGGATCCCATGGCTTGAGCCCCTGAAACAGAAAAGGGGGATCCCATGCTTGCAGATGTTGGGTGAAGAAGAAAAAACAGAGCGAGATGCCGAAAGTCCTTAATTTTATGCCCTCGCCGACCTTTGATCTTGACCTTGTATTCGGATGGGTTGTCAAGACCCCCACGGGGCCATGCAGGGCAAACTCTGTAGCCTGTGCTTTGAGTCCAAGGTTGGTTGGTGTAATTTTCCCAGGTGGTACCTTGTGGTGAGTTTCTGTGGAGGGCTAATCCTACCTCTGCTATGTAGAATAGACTAGCTCAGTCTAGTTTAATAAAAAGAAGGACTAGGGGAGACATGAGAGCAGATCTCAGGGGTTGCCCCAAAGAAGAGGGAGTCAAGCTATTCTCCAAAGCCCCTGAGGGCAGGCCAAGAAGCAATGGGTGGAAACTAATCAAGGAGAGAAACAACTTAGAACTAAGGAGAAATTTCCCGACAGTGAGAACAATTAAACAATGATACAACTTGCCTCCAGATGGAGCACCCACAATTTCTGGAGGCAAGTTTTTCAGTGATTAATTTTTCTAACCACCAGGAAATTTCTCCTTAGTTCTAAGTTGCTTCAGCCTCTGAGATATAGGACACCTCTCGTCTTTCTATAGAATAGAATAGAATAGAATAGAATAGGAGAGGAGAGGAGAGGAGAGGAGAGAAGAGAAGAGAAGAGAAGAGAAGAGAAGAGAAGAGAAGAGAAGAGAAGAGAAGAGAAGAGAAGAGAAGAGAAGAGTTGGAAGGGACCTTGGAGGTCTTCTAGTCCAACCCCCTGTCTAGGCAGGAAACCCTACACCACTTCAGACAAAGGGTTGTCCAACATCTTAAAAACTTCCAGTGTTGGAGCATTCACAACTTCTGGAGGCAAGTTTAATCCACCGATGAATTGTTCTTTCTGTAATCGGGGAAGCGAATTCATCAAATCTTTTTAATATCCTTATGAACAAATGGGAAGGCTGACATTAAAATAACCCGAGAAATAACTAACAGATTATCCAACCTCAGCAGTGGCTGGATACATAACTTGGTTGTGGGTTGTTTGTGGTGTTTTTGGAACGATGAAAATTTTGATTGATTGATTGATTTCTTAAATGCATGGTTCTAATTTGTTTATTAACGAAGGCCAGCAGTTGGCAAATCTTTCCACTCTCCTTCCAAGTTGACCTTCCTTGCCGAGGATCCTGTGACAGTCAGCTGCTTCTTCTTCTTCTCCAAACGCAGGGCGGGTCACAAGCACACACAAAACACACTTCTCCCTTGGCTATAAGCGTCTTGAGCCCAGACCCACAACGTCACGGCCAAAGGTGGCCGCCAGTGACTCTCGGATTGCATTGCAATGTGACAGGGAGTTTGCGTGTTCCCCTTTTGCCAGGAAATTCGGCTCTAGGCAAAAGGGTGTGTTGCAAAGGCGGCTTCCCACAATGCACTGCTCTGCCTTTTCTTTTTTCTTTTGGTCTTTTTTAAATGTTCAAAAGAGAGATTGTAGCATTAGGGACTATTAACCCTGGCTGAGTCACCTTCTAAACCAGTGTTTGTCCCACTTTTAAGAAATGGGGGGCTTCAACTCCCAGTATTTCCCCAGCAAGCCAGGAATGATAGAGTTGGAAGGGACCAGAAGGATCACCTAAGTCAGGGGTCCCCAACCTTTGCAACTTTTAGTCTGAAGGACTTCAGCTCCCAGAATTCTCCAGCCAGCTTTGTTATTTTTCTTCTTCATTGGTATTGCGCTAGACTGGGCTTTTATAATTCTGGGAGCTGAAGTCCTTCAGACTTAAAGTTGCAAAGGTTGGGGACCCCTGACCTAAGTCAGTGTGTTTCTCAACCTGGGCAATTTCAAGACCTGTGGACTTCAACTCCCAGAATTTCCCCAGCCAGCCAGGAATGATAGAGTTGGAAGGGACCAGAAGGATCACCTAAGTCAGGGGTCCCCAACCTTTGCAACTTTTAGTCTGAAGGACTTCAGCTCCCAGAATTCTCCAGCCAGCTTTGTTATTTTTCTTCTTCATTGGTATTGCGCTAGACTGGGCTTTTATAATTCTGGGAGCTGAAGTCCTTCAGACTTAAAGTTGCAAAGGTTGGGGACCCCTGACCTAAGTCAGTGTGTTTCTCAACCTGGGCAATTTCAAGACCTGTGGACTTCAACTCCCAGAATTTCCCCAGCCAGCCAGGAATGATAGAGTTGGAAGGGACCAGAAGGATCACCTAAGTCAGGGGTCCCCAACCTTTGCAACTTTAAGTCTGAAGGACTTCAGCTCCCAGAATTCTCCAGCCAGCTTTGTTATTTTTCTTCTTCATTGGTATTGCGCTAGACTGGGCTTTTATAATTCTGGGAGCTGAAGTCCTTCAGACTTAAAGTTGCAAAGGTTGGGGACCCCTGACCTAAGTCAGTGTGTTTCTCAACCTGGGCAATTTCAAGACCTGTGGACTTCAACTCCCAGAATTTCCCCAGCCAGCCAGGAATGATAGAGTTGGAAGGGACCAGAAGGATCACCTAAGTCAGTGTGTTTCTCAACCTGGGCAATTTCAAGACCTGTGGACTTCAACTCCCAGAACTCCCCAGCCAGCCAGGAATGATAGAGTTGGAAGGGACCAGAAGGATCACCTAAGTCAGTGTGTTTCTCAACCTGGGCAATTTCAAGACCTGTGGACTTCAACTCCCAGAATTCCCCAGCCAGCCGTGCCAGCTGGGGAATTCTGGGAGTTGAAGTCCACCCTTTTTCAAGATGGCCAGGTTGACACGTACTGGCTTAAGCTAAAATGGGCTGTGGCAAACCAGGGCTTAGATTCTCATTTCTTCATTGTTTGACCTTAAAACTAGCTTAAATGGAGCGTGACAACCTGGTGTGGGACTAAAGGTGTGTGTGTGTAAGAGACAGACAGACAGAGACACAGAGAGTGTGAGAGAGAGAGACAGACAAAGACAAAGAGAGAGAAACAGAGACAGAAAGAGACAGAGAGACAAAGACAGAGACAAATAGAGAGACTGACAGAGAGACAAAGACCAACAGAGACAGTAAGAGAGAGACAGAGACAGACAGAGAGACAGAAACAGAAAGAAACACAGAGAGAGAGAAACTGAGAGAGACAGAGAGACACGGAAAGAGGGGGAGAGAGAGAGAAAGAGTTACTGGTAGAGACTACACCTCCCCTTATCCCCAGCCACATAGTTGACTTGTAGTCTACGGCATTACACCATTTTTCCAAGCAGCCCCCGTGTTTCCACTGTCTTTCTTCCCACTTGAAACTGAACCCAAATGGACGTTTCTTTCAACAAAACCTAGCACCTGAGGACAGGACAAGAAGCAATGGGTGGAAACTAATCAAGGAGAGAAGCAACCTAGAACTGAGGAGGAATTTCCTGACAGTGAAAACAATTAACCAGTGGAACAACTGGCCTCCAGAAGTTGTGAAGGCTCCAACACTGGACGTTTTTAAGAAGATGTTGGATAGCCATTTCTCTGAAGTGGTGTAGGGTTTCCTACCTAGGCAGGGGGATGGACTAGAAGACCTCCAAGGTCCCTTCCAACTCTTCTATTCTATTCTATTCTATTCTATTCTATTCTATTATAATCACATTTATATCCTACATTTATATTCTATTCTATTCTATTCTTTTATAATCACATTTATATCCTACATTTATATCCTACATTTATATTCTATTCTATTCTATTCTTTTATAATCACATTTATATCCTACATTTATATCCTACATTTATATCCTACATTTATATTCTATTCTATTCTATTCTTTTATAATCACATTTATATCCTACATTTATATTCTATTCTATTCTATTCTTTTATAATCACATTTATATCCTACATTTATATTCTATTCTATTCTATTCTTTTATAATCACATTTATATCCTACATTTATATTCTATTCTATTCTATTCTATTCTTTTATAATCACATTTATATCCTACATTTATATCCTACATTTATATTCTATTCTATTCTATTCTATTCTTTTATAATCACATTTATATCCTACATTTATATTCTACATTTATATTCTATTCTATTCTATTCTATTCTATTCTTTTATAATCACATTTATATCCTACATTTATATTCTATTCTATTCTATTCTATTCTTTTATAATCACATTTATATCCTACATTTATATCCACATTTCTATTCTATTCTATTCTATTCTATTCTATTCTATTCTATTCTATTCTAATGAGCTGCGATTCCCACTTTGGGGGGGGGTTGGGGGGGCGAATATTCATTCAAATGGGGAATACCCCCCCAGGCCCCGCCCCCCACTTCCCACGGCGTCCCATTCATAAGCAAAAAAAACCAACCAGCCCGCCCCTCCGCGCGAGCCCCGCCTCTTTCCTTTGTGACGCCAGCCGGGCTCTGTGGCGTCACACCTCCCCGCCCTCTCGTCCTCGCCTCACCCCGCCCTCCCCCGGCCGGCCAATCCGCGTCATCGCCCTCCCCCCCCTCCCCCCCCGCGCCCCTCGCCGGCCTCGTGGTTGGCCCGCTCCGCACGTGGAGCCCGGCGCCGGCATCGCGTGACACCACGGCGCAGGCGCAGTAAGCCGGCAGGAGTTCCTCGGCCGGGCGTTCGGGAGTTTTGGCAGTTCGTAGCGCGGCGCAGCGCCGGGAAGGACCGAGGCCGCGCTTGAGGGGGGGGGGAGGGCGGGCTGGCATGGCCGGGGTCTCGGCGGAGAAGAGCACGCTGCTTCATCTGTTCGCCGGGGGGTGAGTCCTTGCGCCCCCGCGCCCCCTTCCTCTGCCCCATTCATGCTTTCCCTCCCTTTCCCACGCTCCCCATTCATAATTTCTCCCTTGGGTTCCCACGCCCCCCATTCATCCTTTCTTCCCCTCTTTTCCCATTCATCCCTTCTCTTCCCCCTCAAATAGAATAGAATACCAGCAGAGCAGAGCGGGAATAAAATAGAATAATAGAACAGAGCAGAATAAAAGAGAATGTACAATAGAATAGAATTGAATAGAATACTTTTATTGCGACTGGGCACACAAGGAATTTGTCTTTGGTGCATAATCTCTCCGTGTGCATAAAGCAAAAATAGAATAGAAATACATTCGTCGAGAATCATGTAAGATTTCTCCCTCTTTCTCTCTCTTCCCTTTCCCCCCTTCTTTCGTTCACCCCCTTTCCCCTCTTTCGCTGAGAATGTCCATCCTTCTTGATCCTTTGCGGGTTAAATCCTATTTCTCCCTCCCCGATTTTCTGATTTTAAAAAAAAAAACAGTAACAAGAGTTGGAGGGGACCTTGGAGGTCATCTAGTCCAACCCCCTGCCTGGCCAGGAAACCCTGTACCGTTTCAGACAAAGGGCTATCCAATCTCTTTCTTTAAAAATTCCGTCAAAAATTAAAAACGCACTTTTTCTGCTTGGCCGGCCTAGGTTAGTCATCTGTTTATTGTTTTAATCGGGTTTTTAAGGGGTTTAGTTTTTAGTACTTTGGGTTTTTAGCGCAGGGATAAATTATTTAATCTGATTTTATATATATTTATGATGTATTGATGTTTGTATGTTTTTAATTCCCCTCTGCACCGCTCCGAGTCCCTTCGGGGAGAGGGAGCGGTCTACAAATTAAATTTATTATTATTATTATTATTATTAAAAGAGTGTTAGATGCTTTCTTAAAAGAGTGTTGGAGCATTCGCAACTTCTGGAAGCAAGTCGTTCTCCGTTTTTCTCCTTTCTTCATTCCCCTCCTCCTTTTCTCCTTTTTCATTGAGAATGTCCACCCTCCTTGATCCCTTTCAGGTTCAATTCTATTTCTCCCTCCCTGGTTTTCTGTTTTCTCCCCCACCCCTTCTCTGGGGCTCTCCTTTCTCATCTTCCCCACCAACCCCCACCCACCCACCACCCACACCCATTTCATATGCCGATCTCCCATGGACAGTAGCAGTCTAGCTTTAGCTGTCAGAAGAAGCCTGGGGTGGCGCTCCGGGACCGATCCCTGCGCTCGGCCTTCCGCACCGTTTACTCTCCAACAGAGTTGCCTCCGACCTAGAATAGAATAACAGAGTTGGAAGGGACCTTGGAGGTCTTCTAGCCCAACCCACTTGTTTAGGCAGCAAACCCTGCACCACTTCAGACAAATAATAATAATAATAATAATATTTAATTTATAACCCGCTCTCTCTCCCCGAAGGGACTCGAGGCGGAGCACAGGGAATTAAAAATTCAATTAAAAATCACAAACAATTACAATATTAAAACGAATTAAACTAGCCCTGCGCTAAAATCCCATATAAAACTAAAACTAAACCCTAAAAATCCCTTAAAAACAGTTAATTGCCCTAGGCCGACCAAGCAGAAGAAGTGTGTTTTTAATTTTTGTCGGAAGGAGCGGAGGTCCGTAGTTGTTCTAATATCGGGGGGAAGGTCGTTCCAGAGGGTCGGGCCCGCCACAGAGAAGGCCCTTCCCCTGGGCGTCGCCCGCTGGCATAGCCTGGTGGACGGCACCCCGAGAAGTCCCTCTCTGTGGGAGCGAATCGGCCGCAGGGATGTATGGGGCAGGATGCGATCCCGCAGATAGCTAGGTCCCGTGCCATGGAGCGCTTTGAAGATGATAACCAACACCTTGAAGCGCACCCGAAAGACGACAGGCAGCCAATGCAGCTCGCGCAGGAGCCGTGTTAAATGGGAGAACCTAGAGGTTCCCATAACTGCCCGCGCGGCTGCATTCTGGACAAGCTGAAGCCTTCGGGTGCACCTCAAGGGGAGCCCCATGTAGAGAGCATTGCAGTAGTCCAGTCGGGATGTCACGAGGGCATGAGTGACTGTGCAAAGGGCACCCCGATCCAATAGGGGACGCAACTGGCGGACCAGGCGAACCTGGTAAAACACCCTCCTGGCCACGGCTGTCACTTGATCTTCCATGGACAGCCGTGTATCAAGGAGCGTATGAGGATATAATGGATATCCAACTTCTTAAAGACTTCCAGTGTTGGAGCATTCGCAACTTCTGGAGGCAAATTGTTCTACTGATTAATTGTTCTACAGATCACTGTTGAATCAGATTCCCCTAGGTGCACCATGGCATCAGAAGCCCATGGATTGCCCCATGGCATCCATTCTTTGTCTTCCGAGAAAGATTGCTTTGCTTTGTATAACACAACAGGCCCCACCTTGAAACAACAAATGAAAGAGTGTGTGTGTGTGTGGGGGGGGGGTGACTTTCAAATCAAGGAAGTTGTGCAAAAAGATGACAACGACGAAATGACACTACCGGTTTTGTGTGTGAGGTGAAGTAACTGATTCAGGAGACAAGTTATAATTATTGTTAGTTGCAAAGTCGTGACCGACCCATCGCGACCCCACGGACAACGTTCCTCCAGGCCTTCCTGTTCTCTACCATCCTCTGGAGTCCATTGAAGCTCAGGCCGGCTGCTTCGAGGACTCCATCCAGCCACCTCAGTTCCCATCGTCCCCTACTTCTTTCGCCCTCCATCGTTCCCAGCATTGGGTTCTTCCCCAGTGAATACTTCCTTTTCATAAAGGGGCCAAAGGATCTTGAGTTTCCTCTTCAGGATCTGGCCTTCTAAAGAGCAGCCAGGGTTGATCTCCTCGAGGACTGACCGGTCGGATGGCCTTGCAGTCCAAGGGACTCAATGCAGGAGTCTTCTCCTCCAGCCCCAGAGTTCAAAGGCCTCCATTCTTTGGGCGTTCAGTTCTTTCTAAGTTATAATTAGAGGCATGGGATTGTCTGCCAGTTAGTATGTCGTGTTTATAGTGTTTGTGGATGTTACTGGGGAATTCAACTTCCTCTTGTCAAATTCGGAAACTTTTAGCCCCGGGGGCCTTTCAAAGCGATGGTGAACGGAGGGTGAGAATAAAATTCAGCATGCGTGGGTCATATCCGATTCACAAACACTTCCTCAAATAGCAAATCATTATGAAATTACTGCGATAAGGTTATGAAACCCACAGATGTAGGGGGGGAAAAGGCTTCTTAAAAGATTAGTGTGTATTTCTGGAGCGTGTTGCTATCTTGGTTATCTGCCTGTGTCCCTGGGTACCAGTGCAAACTCATAGTTTAATCCCTAGATAGAGCTGGTGTTTATTACTTTCTCACCCTTCCTGTTTTTTAAATACTCCGGGGTGGGAGGAGGAGAGAAATGGGAGCTTAGACAAGGTTTTTCCCCCCCATCCAGAATCTAGAAACTTTAGAAAGTTTCTAAACTTCCCAGCCCCCCTTGGTTTCTAAATCTCTCTGCGGAGTCTTGATGTGCCAAGAACTACTGTACTACTATTGCCACATACCTGCCACATACCTCCCTACGTCCGATACGCTCCCACAGAGTGGGCCTACTGAGGGTACCAACCGCCGGGCAATGCCGGCTAGCGGTGCCCAGGAGTAGGGCCTTCTCTGTGGCTGGGCCGGCCCTCTGGAACGACCTACCCCCCGAACTTCGCACAATCACGGACCTTCCCCTCTTCCGCCGCTCACTTAAAACATATTTATTTCAACAAGCTGGTCTTGCGTAAATGGTATTGATTCTTATAACATAACTTCTGTCAAGGACATATATGGATTTTAGATTTAGGGAATTTTAGCTTAGGAGGGTTCCTATTTTAATATTTTTAAATTCTAGTACACGTAATTTAATTCGTTTTTTTAGCTTTGTTATATATTGTCTGTTTATATGGTTTTTAATTTTTTCCCCCTGTACACCGCCCCGAGTCCCTTCGGGGAGAGGGGGCGGTTTATAAGTCTAATATTAAATTAAATTATATTAAATTACTAGAAATAATAATAATGATGATACATAGGACACTGGCAGCAACCATATCAACCATTATCACCAGTCAATGGTATTTATGATACATTTGTAAATGTTCTGTTGACTGAGTTTCATGTTTAATGAATAAAGTTAATAACAGCAGCAACAATAATAATAACAATATTTATAGGACGTGAACATTCTGGCTCTACAAAAAACCCACCCTGCTTGGAACAGCTTACATCCTCCGATGTTACCTTGACAGTTCCTAGGTCCTTGGTTAGGACTCGAGCTGTTGAGCTACCAACCAACCCCAAAGGCGAAGATTAACCACAATATAATAATAATAATAATAATAACAATAATAACAACAATAACAATAACAATAACAATAATAACAATAACAACAACAACAACAACAATAATAATAATAATAATAATAATAATAATAATATACCTAAGGACCCTGGCAGCAAACCGCATCATTTATTTTATTTATTTATTATTTTAATTTGTAAACCGCACCCTCTCCCCAAAGGGACTCGGGGCGGTGCACAGAAAGTTAAAAAACATATATACATAACAAATATAAATATATTTAAAACCCGAATTAAATAATTATCACCCTGTGCTAAAAACTTAAAAGCTATATCCCTTAAAACTTAAAAGCTATATCCCTTAAAATCCCAATTAGCACCAATCAATGGTATTTGTAATGCATTTTTAAATGTTCAGTTGGCTGAGTTTCGTGTTTAATGAATAAAGTAAATAATAATAATAATAAAAATAAATAAATAAACTACTCTACTTAGAACAGTTTATATCCTCCGACGTTACCTTGACAGTTCCTAGGTCCTTGGTTAGGACTCGAGCTGTTGAGTTACCAACCAGCCCCAAAGGCTGTGAATCTCACCCAAGATTAACCACAGAATAATAATAATAATAATAATAATAATAATAATAATAATAATCTGATTTTCAGAGCCAGCTGTCCTTCCTAATAGATGAAGCAAGAAACTTTGATGAGTGTCCAGCGCCTATTGTTATTACTATTATTATTATGTTTTGCAAAGTCCTCGCTCTGTTGGCAGAGGCCCAAGTTCGCACTTTGGCCCTTTGTAAAGAGTAAACGCGGAAGCGCAAGTCCCTCTGGTTGTGTCACACACCGTTCCTTGGCCTTCTAAGATCTGCGTCTGACGTTTTTTTTTCTGCTCGGGTTAGCTGTGCTTCCACACCTCCACACTCACACCAACTCCCGATTATTCTCTCCCTTCGGAAACACAATGTCCTAAAATGGGTTGTGTCCCTGCTTCTTTTGCTGCGTAAAACAGACTCGTTAAGGTCACTCTCCGAATTGGCTTGAGCAATTGTGTGTTTTGAAAGCGTAATGGGGACGGAGGTGAGGGGGGGGGGGAGAGAAAGACGCCAGGGTGTTCCGAGCGAAACCTCTAATCGACAAGTTAGATCTTTTAATCGAGCAAGATCAGCTCGGGATAAATCTTGTTCCAAATGCTTGAGTTTGGAGGCAGCAAAGCAGATTCAGCTGGAGGTGAACTTAAGGGCTTGACGTTTTCAAATCCAGCTAGGATAGTGTATATCCTATATGTGGAATATATATGGAACTGTGTGATCGGGCTTGATAACTTGACACTTAAAGCTGATCCCACCAGCACCCAGTTGCAGCTTTTAGAGGAATGTTTAGCAACACGAACCTTATCTCGCTTGGCGAGCTGCCAGATAACTAGTTTCCAAACGCAGGGCATTTGTGTCTCTTATAGTCACAAACAGAAATTTCCACTCTTGAAACGACCGAAGGAACCAATTGTTTCCTGCAAAAGCCCCCTCCCCATTCGCTCCTCTTTTCTTTCCTATGGGAAGGGGTCAATCACCTCCAAGATGTGGCTTTACTCCCAAGTCGACCCTGCTTTCTTAGTTGTTCTTGTCTTCTGGCAGCTCTGGGCATGCGCACACTGGGAAAAGGCTCCAGCTGTTCTTCTGCTTCACTGCTGTCTAGCTCTTTCTCTGCCTCCGACGCAGAGAATAGGCTCCAGGTGTTCTTCTGCTTCACTGCTGTCTAGCTCCCTCTCTGCCTCTGATGCAGAGAACAGGCTCCAGCTGTTCTTCTGCTTCACTGCTGTCTAACTTCCTCTCTGCCGCCGATGCAGAGAATAGGCTCCAGGTATTCTTCTGCTTCACTGCTGTCTAACTCCCTCTCTGCCTCCGATGCAGAGAACAGGCTCCAGATATTCTTCTGCTTCACTGCTGTCTAACTCCCTCTGTGCCTCCGATGCAGAGAACAGGCTCCAGCTGTTCTTCTGCTTCACTGCTGTCTAACTCCCTCTCTGCCTCCGATGCAGAGAACAGGCTCCAGGTGTTCCTCTGCTTCACTGCTGTCTAACTCCCTCTCTGCCTCTGATGCAGAGAACAGGCTCCAGGTGTTCCTCTGCTTCACTGCTGTCTAACTCCCTCTGTGCCTCCGACGCAGAGAACAGGCTCCAGCTGTTCTTCTGCTTCACTGCTGTCTAACTCCCTCTCTGCCTCCGATGCAGAGAACAGGCTCCAGGTGTTCCTCTGCTTCACTGCTTCCTCTCTGCCTCTGATTCAGAGAACAGGCTCCAGGTGTTCCTCTGCTTCACTGCTGTCTAACTCCCTCTCTGCCTCCGATGCAGAGAACAGGCTCCAGCTGCTCTTCTGCTTCACTGCTGTCTAACTCCCTCTGCCACCGATGCAGAGAACAGGCTCCAGGTGTTCCTCTGCTTCACTGCTGTCTAACTCCCTCCTCTGAGTTTTCTTCAGCCCCCAGGACTGGCCCATGTTGCTCCCCAACCCTCCTCAATGTCTGATTCTGCTGTTATGCAGAAAAAGTCTGTTTCTATTTTGTCTCTTTTGCAAAAGCTTTGCAGGAATTAATGGTGTGCGAACTTTGTGAAATAAGGGCTTCTGTGTGGTGCGCTTATTTTCTGTCTTAGAAAGCCGATGGCACGATGGAAATTAAATCTCTTTAGTAACAGCCAGCAGCTTCTCTTTTAAAAAACAAAGAAAGGTTTCTAAGCAATAAAACACATGGGGTTTTCCAGCGATACAGAGCGGACAATCGCTTGTGGATCGCGATTGAGCAAAACATTTTCTGGTTGACGTGAACGCAGAATTATTAGGAAAGGAGGCTCTGCGCCTCCTTCACACTTTGTGGGAAGTGCAAGATTGTGATTTTTGTAGAAAAAGTGCGGTCCACCAACTGCATTTTGGTGGGAGAACATTTATCTGGAACACACTGATCCAGGAGAGATTCAACCTAGAAATAAGGAGGAATTTTCCGCCAGTGAGAACAAATCAACCCATGGAAGAGAAGTTGCCTTTAGAAGTTGTGGGAGCTTCATCCCTGGAGGCTTTCAAGAAGAGACTGGACGGCCATCTGTCAGGAATGGTGTAGGGTCTCCTGCTTGGGTGGGGGGTTAGACTAGATGACCTCCAAGGTCCCTTCCAACTCTGTTATTCTTCTGTTAGCCAGAAATTGTGGGAGTTTCATCCTCGGAGGCTTTCAAGAAGAGACTGGACTGTCATCGGTCAGATATGGTGTAGGGTCTCTTGCTTGGGTGGGGGTTGGACTAGATGACCTCCAAGGTCCCTTCCAATTCTGTTATTCTGTTATTCTTCTGTTAGCCAGAAGTTGTGGGAGCTTCATCCCTGGAGGCTTTCAAGAAGAGACTGGACTGCCATCGGTCAGATATGGTGTAGGGTCTCCTGCTTGGGTGGGGGGTTGGACTAGATGACCTACAAAGTCCCTTCCAACTCTGTTATTCTTCTGTTAGCCAGAAGTTGTGGGAGTTTCATCCCTGGAGGCTTTCAAGAAGAGACTGGACTGTCATTGGTCAGACATGGTGTAGGGTCTCCTGCTTGGGTGGGGGGTTGGACTAGATGACCTCCAAGGTCCCTTCCAACTCTGTTATTCTTCTGTTAGCCAGAAGTTGTGGGAGTTTCATCCCTGGAGGCTTTCAAGAAGAGACTGGACTGTCATTGGTCAGACATGGTGTAGGGTCTCCTGCTTGGGTGGGGGGTTGGACTAGATGACCTCCAAGGTCCCTTCCAACTCTGTTATTCTTCTGTTAGCCAGAAGTTGTGGGAGTTTCATCCCTGGAGGCTTTCAAGAAGAGACTGGACTGTCATCGGTCAGACACGGTGTAGGGTCTCCTGCTTGGGTGGGGGGTTGGACTAGATGACCTCCAAGGTCCCTTCCAACTCTGTTATTCTTCTGTTAGCCAGAAGTTGTGGGAGCTTCATCCCTGGAGGCTTTCAAGAAGAGACTGGACTGTCATCAGTCAGACATGGTGTAGGGTCTCCTGCTTGGGTGGGGGGTTGGACTAGATGACCTCCAAGGTCCCTTCCAACTCTGTTATTCTTCTGTTAGCCAGAAGTTGTGGGAGCTTCATCCCTGGAGGCTTTCAAGAAGAGACTGGACTGTCATCAGTCAGACACGGTGTAGGGTCTCCTGCTTGGGTGGGGGGTTGGACTAGATGACCTCCAGGGTCCCTTCCAACTCTGTTATTCTTCTGTTAGCCAGAAGTTGTGGGAGCTTCATCCCTGGAGGCTTTCAAGAAGAGACTGGACTGTCATCGGTTAGATATAGTCTAGGGCAGGGATGTCCAAACTTGGGAACTTTAAGACTTGTGGACTTCAACTCCCAGAATTCCCAAGTTTGGACATCCCTGGTCTAGGGTATCCTGCTTGGGTGGGGGGGTTGGACTAGATGACCTACAGGGTCCCTTCCAACTCTGTTAATCTAAATTAAATGATGTCTCTGCTGCTTTGAGCAGTGGAGCTAACAAAAGCTCAACTTTCTTCCATGCTCCGGATAATCCATCGCACGCAAGCAGGATTTTTTTTTCCCTTGCTGCAGCTGTTCAATCGCCAGCAGGGCAGGGGATGATGGGACGTGTAATCCCAACACCTTTGCAGTGTTGGTCCACCCCGACCTGCGTTTGCTGCAATCCGGCAATCTTGCAAAATTGTCAAGATTCGAAATGCAGCGTCCCAGCTCACGATTGGATTTGAAAAATAATTTATAATGAGGCATAATTAGAGGGAAGATTACTTCTGATTTTTCTTTAGAAATTTCAGGTTGGCACATATCAACTGAGACACAAATCTTGCTTCGGAACAGGATTTGCTTGGCACGGCTTAAATATTAATTCACTCCAGAAGTGAAGGGTTGCATCTTACTTTTGAAACTGCTGGTTAATTTACAAAATCTTTGAAAACAAAGGTCGTGCAGCTCTGGGCCCTTTAAAGGCCTCTGGACTTCAACTCCCAGAATTCCCGAGACAGCCATGACTGGGGAATTCTGGGAATTGAAGTCTGGAGGTCGTAAAAGGGCCCAGAGACGCCCACCCGTTTTAAGAGAATCTGCCCATCATTTTGATACACAAGGGAACTTCGCAATTCATTCTTTTCAGGCAGTCCTCAGCTTACGACCACCGTGGAGTCTATAAAGATTCCTGTGGCTAAGTGAGACATGCGTCCAGTGCCTTTTGCTTCCATTTTACGGCCTGGTTATTAAGCCAATCGGGCTTCCCCACTGACTTGGCTTGTCGGAAGGCTGCGAAAGGTGGATCGCGTGACCCACCGCACGGACGCCGCGACCGTCATAGATACGAGTCAGTTTCCAAGCCTCTGAATCAGAGGAGCAGAGGAGGAGAACCAGAGGAGGAGATGACAACGGCTTTTTAAAAATTGCACTTTTAATCGAGTTGGTTTAAACCAGGGGCTCCCAAACTTGGCAACTTTAAGGCTTGTGGACTTCAACTCCCAGAATTCTCCAGCCAGGCTGGAGAATTCTGGGAGTTGAAGTCCACAAGCCTTAAAGTAGCCAAGTTTGGGAGCCCCTGCTTTAAACCAATCCTTTTTTACTCGTGATTTCGATCGCGATTTCAACCGACTTGATTTAAATCAAATCCACCCTGGTTGGGGGGGGGGGGCTCGTGCGTTGCGCACACGCGAGTGAGCCGTTTCCCCAGAATTTCAACTCTGCTGCCGGGACCCTCGCGGAGCCGTTCCCGAAAAGCTGAAAATGCAAAATCTTTGGTTTCCCCTTTGCGGCCGATCGACCGCATCCCGAGAAATAAGGGAGGGTGTTGTGGGTGTGGGGGTTTGATCCGGAGGTGTAAGAGAAGTCCATTTCCCCCCCCCCCCACACACACACAAACACACACACACACCCTAATGCTCTCCAATCTTCCTTCTTGCGATCTAAAGCATCCCGAATTTTGCACCAAAAAAGAAAAAGAAAAAAGCTGCATGTTGTCAGCTGAACATCTGGCAAAATTTCCCTGCGACGTCTGGCAAAATTTCCCTGCGCTGCAGCATCTCCACCCCGCAGGCAGGGGAGGGAAGCGAGTGCGAAACACGGGTCGATGCAGCAGGATAAATCTCTCTGGAGCAGGGGGGGCAGGAAAATTGAGCTCTTCCCTCAATAGGCCTGGGACGGCTCCTTTGCCCGCCTGCGAAATGATTTCTTGATCCGCCCGGCCATCTGGCAGCTGTTCTTGCCCCAGCAGGCAGCTATTAATGGTGCGGCGCATGGCCGCACGTGCTGAGAACGGCAGGAGGTTCGTTGGGGGAAACGAAAGGTTGATGGAGGGCAGGGCAGTCACTTGATTATGCTGTTCCAGCCATAGAATCCTAGAGCTGGAAGGGACCTCAAAGATCTTCTAGTCCAGCCCCCTGCTCAAGGGAGAGGAGCCTTTTATATATCGTCCTGGTCCATATGGTAGCTTACTCTATTTCTTGAAAACTTACACCAGATCTGCAGATATTCCATTGTAATTTTAGTACAATGACAATAAAGATTATTATTATATTGCCTCCTGATAGAGGACCTCTGATCCAGGTTGGGACCTGGGAGGTCTTCTAGTCCAACCCCCTGCTCAAGCAGGAGACCCCCTACCATTTCAGACAGCTGGCTGTCCAGTCATTTCTTGAAAACCTCCAGTGATGAAACAGCCACAACTTCTGGTGGCAAGCTGTTCCACCGGTTTCTCCTTGATTAGTTTCCATCCTTTGTTCCTCGTCCTGCCTTCGGGCGCTATGGAAGATAAGTTGACCCCCTCCTCTTTGTAAAGGTTAAGGGTCCCCTCGCACATCTGTGCCAGTCGTTCCCGACTCTAGGGGGCGGTGCTCATTTCAAAGGCGAAGAGCCAGCACTGCCCGAAGACGTCTCCGTGGTCATGCGGCCGGCATGACTCAATGCCCGAAGGCGCACGGAACGCTCTTCCCTTCCCACCAAAGGTGGTCCCTGTTTTTCTACTTGCATTTTTTACCTGCTTTCGAACTGCTAGATTGGCAGAAGCTGGGACAAGCCACAGGAGCTCCCTCCAATATGCAGTGCTTAGGGATTCGAACTGCTTAGGGATTCGAACCTCAGGCAGAACTGGTATCCTGAAGGCCCACTTTGGATTTTGCAAATACAATAGCAGAGTTGGAAGGGACCTTGGAGGCCTTCTAGTCCAACCCCCTGCCTAGGTTTGCTAATATGTTTGCTAATGTGGTTTGCTAATATGTTGGACTCCGCGGAAAGCGGTCGGCGACTGGATTTGCAACGGCGTGCAAGGCAGGGCTGCGCCAATGAAAATATTTGCCCTGAGTACTACGCCAGAGAGCGCCCGGTTAACCTTTAGCATTATTATTTTAACATGGCCACTGCGAGGCTCGTGGGTTCTTTTCCAACAGCGCTGAATTTTATTTTAGTTTTTAAAAAATTAACTTATCTTTTCCTTGGTTTGAGACTTCCCCCCTGATTTCGCACGAAAGGGAAAGGGATTCGTGGCCTGATTTGTGAAATGAACAACCCCACGGAAAGTCAGCCGCGAACGGTGCCAATTTTGGCGTCGCCCTCCAGCAGAGCCTCTCCCGAGTGGCGCAAGCTACCTTTAACTCCGCTATAGCAGAGAAGCTAAAACAATGGGACATCTCTTCTTAGCCCATAACTAGCTGATAACCCAGCGGTATTTATTTATAGGGGGGGGGGGGAGGAATATCCAGACCAAACGTTATTTCTAATGTTGGATTTTCCCCCTTAGCAGAGGGAGCCCCCTTGTGGAAGCCGTTACTATGGCAACTCCACTGCGCTGTACAATAGAAGCCATTTTAAGGCACAACAGGCTGTATCTTATCAGAGCACACACTCCGAGGGGCTGTAGGGGTGTCTTACGCCCGCAGTATTTTTCTCCAGAGGGTAAGACATCCGTGTACCAAGTTTGGTTGAAATTGCTCGAGGCGTTCCAGAGTTATGCTGGAACATACATACATACCTACCTGCACACACACAGCCGTTTTTATATACAGGTGAAATTCGAAAAAATTAGAATAGCCTGCAAAAGTTCATTTACTTCAGTAATGCAACTTAAAAGGTGGAACTAATACACGAGATAAGACTCCTTACGTGCAAAGCAAGATAGAAAGAAATGAACTTTTGCACGATATTCTAATTTTTCGAGTTTCACCTGTATGCCTGATAGGTGTTAGCATCGTCCAGCCGCTGCACAAGGCTGCCAGTTGCAAATTTGGCGAGGACATTTTGGTGTGTGTGTGTGTGTGTGTCTCCCGTTAGCTGTTTGGCAGAGGGGGAAACTGAGGGCTGGGAGCAGCTACGTTACCAAATCCAGCCAAAGATGGTCCTTGTATTTCTTTTCCTATTCTCATTCAGTTTCTTTTTGTATTTTATTAGAAGATTTTATGAAGATTACAAACATTTTCTCCCCCCCCTCCCTTCCCCCCAACCTCTTCCCCACTCCCCAGACTTCCCAGAACAAGCACAAGGTATAACATTCACAAACATAGAACTAAAATATCTTAACAAAATAATACATACATATTATCCCTAGTTCTTTAACTCCTTATAACTCAAAACATCTTAAACATAAACTACTTAAAAATACTTCATTCATATGCTATATAAACCTTCTTATTTGGATACTTTTTTTGCATATAATCGATCCATCTTCTCCATTCTAATATATATCTTTCATTTGAGTGGTCTTTAAGATACGATGAAATTTTCGCCCTCTCAGCCAAATGCACAACTTTTAAAGTCCATTCCACTGTAGTGGGTGGATCTTGCTTCTTCCAATACTGTGCCACCAGCAACCTGGCAGCTGTTATCAAGTTCAAAATCAATAGATAGTTTTAATTGGGGATTTTAATTGGTTTTAGCGCAGGATATTTAATAGGTTTTTAAATTTTTTGTATTTTTGTATTATTTTGTATGCATTTTAAATTCCTGTGCGCCGCCCTGGGTCCTTTTGGAGAAGGGCGGGATATAAATCAAATAAAACTAAAACTAAAAACTAAACTTAGTTTCTATTGCTGTGCAATCCGTCACCATTCCCAACAGGAAAAACTGTGGTGTAAATTTAATTTTTTTCCTTAAAACATTTTGAATAATCCACCATATCTTCACCCAAAAAGCCTTCATTTTTTTCTTTCTTGAATGACCTCAGGAAACCCCGCAGCTCTGCAGAGAATGCAGTTGCAAACGGGCCAAAAATGCAATGCAGCAAAAGTGGAAGAGATGGGTTTTTGTTTTTTCTTCTGGAAAACCCGTAGCTCCCTTTTTTCCGATGCCTTTTCTGGAAAACCACGGCTCCCCTTTGTGGGTTTTTCCTGCCTGGTTTTTACATGACCCCCAGTGGCCCTCTTTGTGGGGTGCTAAAGACGGTGGATATGTTTTCTCCCTCCTACCCACACCCCCTGGGGAAATGGGCATTTCTTTTGAAGCTGCGCCTCCTGAAGTTTCAATCGCTCTATCGGAACAGAGGTAAAAGGGGCCTCGGAGGTCTTCTAGTCCAGCCCCCTGCTCAAGCAGGAGACCCTCTAGCATTTTAGACAGGTGGCTGTTTAATCTCTTCTTTAATTTTTCCTGTACACCGCCCCGAGTCCCTTCGGGGAGAGGGAGCAGTCTAGAAATTAAATTTATTATTATTATTATTATTATTATTATTTAAAAACCTAATCTCTGCGCATACAGGTGAAACTCGAAAAATTAGAATATCGTGCAAATGTTCATTTCTTTCTATCTTGCTTTGCATGTGATGAGCCTTATCTCATGTACTTGTTCCACCTTTTAAGTTGCATTGCTGAAATAAATGAACTTTTTGCACGCTATTCTAATTTTCTTGAGTTTCACCTGTATGTAACCCACAGCGTCTGTTCCATTGGTGAATTGGTCCTCACTGCCGGGAAGTTTCTCCTTAGTTCCAGGTTGCTTCTCTCCTTGATTAGTTTCCATCCGTTGTTTCTTGTCCTGCCTTCTGGGGCTTTGGGAAATAGGTGGACTCCTTCCTCTCGGTGGCAGCCCCTCAGATTACTGCTGTCATGTCACCCCGAGTCCTTCTTTTCTCTGCCGCCTCCCATGCGCTCCTCTTTCCCGCCGTGGCAGATTACTGCTGTCATGTCACCCCGAGTCCTTCTTTTCTCTGCCGCCTCCCATGCGCTCCTCTTTCCCGCCGTGTCTATGGTCCTGGCACTTTTGCCCCAAATCCATCAGGCGCTTCCCTATTGGTCCATTGGAGAGGGAACATCGGCTGCGAAGAAACTGATATCACAAACAATTGCCGTTCTAGGACGCTGCACTCGCTCTCCTTTACGATCCAGGCAATCCAGAGTTATTCTGGAGCACACACATGCCGACACACCCGCAGGGGTGCCTTACCCCCCCCTTAAGGCTAGGAGCAATGGTGCCGACTGTAGAACCAAAGTGGTGGGTTCAAATCCTGAAGCAATATTCAAAATATTACTAATTTTGAAAAAAATATTGATGCTGGAACAGAAGTATGCAACCGAGGAAGTCATTCAGTCCTGATGAGGCCGAAATATTAGCTTGAGATTCCTCTCCTGCTCTAAATATCAGTATACTAGCCGATAATCCAGCTTTGCCCGGGTATTTAATTATAGGGGGGGAAATGACCGGACCAAATGTAACTTCTAATGTTGGATTTTCCCCCTTACCAGAGGGAGGCCCCTTCTGGAGTACTGTGAAGCCATTTCCGTGGCAACTCCACTGTTGTACAGTAGAAGTCATTTTACGGCAGTACAGTAGAAGCCGTTTGAAGGCACAACAGGCTGTATCTTAACAGAACACATTATTTGGGTGTCTTATTTAACAGAACACATTATTTGGGTGTCTTACCCCCACAGTATTTGTTTCCAGAGACTAAGTCATATGTTTACCAAGTTTGGTTGAAATTGCTGGAGGCGTTCCAAAGTTATGCTGGAACGTACATACATACATACATACATACCAAACAAATAAGGTAGAAGAAGAAGATGAATGAATTAACCCATAGAAAGTTGAGGAAATTTGCTGCTATTAGTCGGGTCTGATCTAATAAATTTAATAAAATTTATTAGGGTATAAATTTAATAAAATAAATAAAAAATAATGCTTTGTCTTTTTTTACGTCAAGCTTTCAGGATTCTGTGCACCACATAAAGTGAGCCCGATTCGTAGCTTAGCCTCCTTAATTAGAATTTAGAGTAGGTTTTATATATATATATATATATATATATATATATGTTTGGGTTTTTTCTTCTTCTTCTTCTTAACGTTGGAATATTTCTGTTTCCTTTTTTCGGTACTTGGAATGTTGCAGATGCGGCGGGACAGTGGGGGCCATCTTCACCTGCCCTTTGGAAGTGATCAAGACAAGACTGCAGTCCTCAAGGTTGGCCTTCCGGGCTGTCTATTATCCACAGGTTCACCTGGGCACGCTCAGCGGCGAAGGCGTGGTCCGGCCTACCTCTCTGCCCCCAGGTGTCGTCCAGGTGCTGAAGTGAGTGTCTTAAACATGGGGTCTTTGCATGTACCTAAAGGTTTTATTGGGACGCAGTGATTCAGTGGCTAAGGCGCTGGGCTTGTCGATCAGAAAGGAAGAGGCGCAAAAGAGGAAATATGAATGTGGAAAGTTGTTAAAGAAGAGGTTAAGTATTTGTTATTATATTATTATAATATGCGGTCGCTCAGGGGCTAAGACGCTGAGCTTGTCGATCAGAAAAGTCGGCAGTTCGGCGGTTTGAATCCCCAGCGCCGCGTAATGGAGGGAGCTCCCGTGACTTGTCCCAGCTTCTGCCAACCTACCAGTTCGAAAGTTAAAAAATGCAAGTAGAAAAACAGGGACAAACTTTGGTGGGAAGGGAACAGCGTTCCGTGTGCCTTTGGGCGTTGAGTCATGCCGGCCACATGACCACGGAGACGTCTTCGGACAGCGCTGGCTCTTCGGCTTTGAAACGGAGATGAACATCGCCTCCTAAAGTCGGGAACGCCTAGCACCTATGTGCGAGGGGAACATTAACCTTATTCGACAAGTAGTTCGTTTATGACATTGTTCCGCTATAACGCCCCACAGAAATATTTCTGGTTTTAAATCTAAGGAGTTGTTTTTTAATAATATTTTTTTATTTTTTTAACATAAACATAAATAATACAAACTTCACAGAAAAAAAAAACATCAAAAAGCCATTTTTCATAAGTTTCTTCAAAAGTTATCACTTATTTTTCATATCAATTATTACGATTCTTATATCTCTACCCTAATCTTACTAGTTATTTTAACATCCTTTTATATAAGGTATGACTATATAATGGCATTCTATTTATAAAACCAACAAAGAGAGAAAAGAAATAGATTTAAAAAGGAAGAGTCCACTTTAAATCACGTCCTTTAAAGCAGGGGTCTCCAACCTTTGCAACTTTTAAGTCTGAAGGACTTCAGCTCCCAGAATTCTCCAGCCAGCTTTGTTATTTTTCTTCTTCGTTGGTATTGCGCTAGACTGGGCTTTTATAATTCTGGGAGCTGAAGTCCTTCAGACTTAAAGTTGCAAAGGTTGGAGACCCCTGCCTTAAACCATACTCCAAGAAGCAAAGCTGGCTGGAGAATTCTGGGAGCTGAAGTCCTTCAGACTTAAAGTTGCAAAGGTTGGAGACCCCTGCTTTAAAGGACATTCTAACCGGGTGTTCATAAATCCTGTGCCTCTCTGAAATAGTTATTATTCATAAGTAATCTCATTTTATAAATTTTAGGTCTTAACAATTTCTCATGTGCCTTAATATCAATATCCACAGTTCTTATCAAATATGTTAACATCAATCTATTTCTTCTTTAAAGCCTGGCTAATTATTACCATCCCTTATTTAGTCCCATCATACCGATATAAATTCCAGAATTTGAATTTGAATTTATTTCGATTTATATACCGCGCCTTCTCCATCGAGATGGACCCAGGGCGGTGCACAGGAAATTAAAACCAATAAATAATATTTATTTATTTATTTATTTATTTTATTCAATTTATATCCCGCCCTTCTCCAAAAGGACCCAGGGCGGCGCACAGGAATTTAAAAACAACATACAAAAATAATACAAAACATATAAATTTAAAAATCTAATAGAAAATACAATAAATACAGTTAAGAAGAATTAGATTAGAAGCCTGTGCTAAAATTCCCGATAAAAACCCAAGTTAGATAGGTTTTTTAAATGGGAATTTTAGCACAGGTTTTCTATTTAATTTCTTTTTAATTCTTGTACATTGTTATTTATTGTAAATTTTTTAATGTCCTGTGCACCGCCCAGAGTCCATCTCGACGAAGATTGGTGCGGTTAACAAATCGAATAAATAAATAAATAAATAAATAAATAAATAAATAAATAAATAAATAAATAAATAAATAAATAAATAAATAAATAACGTCCATTTACTAATTGGCAGGAGCTATATATATAATATATATTACATAATTCAATATAATACAATAGCAGAGTTGGAAGGGACCTTGTAGGTCTTCTAGTCCAACCCCCTGCGTGGGCAGGAACCTTATACCATTTCAGACAAATGGCAATCTAACATCTTCTTAAAGACTTCCAGGGTTGGGGCATTCACAACTTCTGGAGGCAAACTGTTCCAGAGGTTAATTGTTCTAACTGTCAGGAAATGTCTCCTTAGTTCTAAGTTGCTTCTCTCCTTGATTAGTTTCCACTCATTGCTTCTTGTCCTGCCCTCAGGTGCCTTGGAGAATAGTTTGACTCCCTCTTCTTTGTGGCACCCTCTGAGATATCGGAAGACTGCTATCATGTCTCCCCTGGTCCTTCTCTTCATCAAACTAGACCTACCCAGCTCCTGCAACCGTTCTTCATATGTTTTAGTCTCCAGTTCCTTTAAAGTTCCTTTAAATTCCTTTAAAGTTCCTTTAAATTCCTTTAAAGTTCCTTTAAATTCCTTTAAAGTTTTTTAAGACACGCCAGCCGATGCTCATAACTTGGAAGGCTGACGATCGTCCTTCTTCCTTTTCTCAGTGCAATTTTTTAAAGAGCAGGAACATGCTGACGGAAAGGCCTATATCCATGCCAGGGGAAGGGGGAAAAAAAGCTTGCTGGGCATTTTAAAAATACCCCCCTGTGTACACACCTTGGCAGTGATCTTTGCTGACTCCGCAGGGATTATGTAAGCGCAGAGGGGGCTGGAGAGAGAGAGGGAGGTTGGGGCTGGGGTGGATAAATAAATCTGAATAAAAGCAAGGGTTGTTTTTTTTGTTTTGTTTTAAAAGCCACAGTTGCCCGTTTAACAGAAGAGGCCAAAGCTGGCGCAGCCTCCTGGCTCCGCTCCCCTTTTAAAATCTCTCCGTTCCCACGGAAAATGGGACTTAACAAGTCTGGTAAAGAACTTTGTAAAGACAATGCAGGGTTTGTGTTTCTCCTACGGCGGCTTCAGAACCACAATTATTCCCCTTTCCAGCAGGCGGGGTGTCTTGGAAACGCAGATTAAAAAAAAGACCCCGAATTCTTAAGGGGTCCGATTTTTTGGGGGGGGGGGTGACACACCGCGGCCTGGCGCCTTAAATACGGCGTGAAATCTGGCCAGTATTTGTCCAGATGAAAAAATAAAGACAAAAGGAAGATAATTTCGACCAAGGGACAACTCCAGCTGTCTGTTGTAGCCTGGATGAAATTGACTACCTTGTGGCTTTCTATATAATGCCTTGGGAAGGCCAGACTTGGAATACGGCATCGAGTTTTGGTCTCCACGGTGTAAAAAAAGACGTGGAGACTCTGGAAAGAGTGCAGAGAAGAGCCACAAAGAGGATCAGGGGACTGGAGGCTAAAACATAGGAAGAACGGTTGCAGGAACTGGGTAGGTCTAGTTGAATGACAAGAAGGACCAGGGGAGACATGATAGCAGTCTTCCGATATCTCAGGGGTTGCCCCAAAGAAGAGGGAGTCAAACTATTCTCCAAAGCACCAGAGGGCAGAACAAGAAGCAATGGGTGGAAACTAATCAAGGAGAGAAGCAACTTAGAATTGAGGAGAAATTTCCTGACAGTGAGAAGAATTAATCCGTGGAACAACTTGCCTCCAGAAGTTGTGGATGCTACAACACTGGAAGTTTTTAAGAAGATGTTGGATAACCCTTTGTCTGAAATGGTATAGGGCTTCCTGCCTAGGCAGGGGGTTGGACTAGAAGACCTCCAAGGTCCCTTCCAACTCTGCTATTGTATTGTATTGTATTCATGCCTTTGTTTAATTGATTTGAGTAGATGTGCTGAAATTTCTCCTTTTCTCTCCTTACCTCCTTTCTTTTTTTCTGTTTTTCCCTAGGTCCATTTTGGAAAAGGAAGGCCCAAAGTCACTTTTCCGTGGGCTGGGCCCCAATCTGGTTGGAGTTGCGCCATCCAGGTAGGAATTTAAAGGCAGTTCCCCAAGAGGGTGTTGGAAGAAAATGTCCTTCGGGGTTCAGTTCCAAGTGGGGGGTGCAAAAAGAGACTGGAAACAATGGAGGTTGATTGGAAAGATGGTTTTAATGGTGGGCAGGATCACACGCCTTGAAGACATTGGGTGAAGAGGAAAAAGGGGCGGAGATCAGGGGTGGGTTTCAAAACTTTTTACTAGCGGTTCGGTGGGTGTGGCTAGATGGGGTGTGGGTCATGTGACTGAGTGGGTGTGACCAACTTGACGTCACTCACGCACGCTCAGCCACATTTATTTATTTATTTGTATTCATTATTCGATGTATATACCGCTCCTATCTCCATCAAGATGGACTCAGGGCGGTGTACAGGAAATTAAAAAGCACACCAACAAATAACAATAAATACAATGATAATATTAAAATGAATTAAATTAGGTAACCTGTGCTAAAAATGTTTCCCATTAATAAAATTATAAATCCAATTACTAACTGCTAAAATTATGTCGCATCTGAGCCCTAAACTCTAAGCTAGACCGGCTTGGTGGAAGAAGTATGTCTTAAGTTTATTTTAGATAGTTTTAAACGGGGGGGTTTAATTTGGTTTTAGCACAGGATTGTAATTTAATCGGTTTTTAAATTTGTATTTATCGTTTTGGTATGTTTTTAAATTCCTGTGCACCGCCCTGGGTCCTTCGTGGAGAAGGGCGGGATATAAATGTGATTAAAATAAATAAAATAAAAATTAAGTGAGCGGCGAACCGGTAGGAACCCACCTCTGGCCAAAGATGCTGAGAGTTTTATACCGTCTCTGGGCTTTTAAATTTTGAGCTCATTGCATCATCACCCAGCAAGAGTCAACCAAGCTTGGGGCTCAGGGCAGCCTACAGTGTTGCAAGAGTCAACCAAGCTTGGGGCTCAGGGCAGCCTACAGTGTTGCCCCTGCATGGCCCCATGGGAGCCTGGCAACCAATCCATCTGATGTCTCGCTTAACAACAGACGTTTTGGGCTCCGCTGTGGTCGTAAGCCGAGGACTCAACCTGTGTATGCTTTGCCTCTTTGCAGGGCTGTTTACTTTGCGTGTTATTCCCGAGCCAAGGAGCAATTTAACCACGTCTTCGTACCCAACAGCAATATGGTCCATATCTCTTCGGCGGCTTCCGCAGGTGGGTTAACCTGTCCCAGGTGCCACGTCTCGCTTTGTTCGTCCTTGTCCGGTTGGACCGAGCAAGACGCCCCTTTCTATCAGCCGGCGGCATTCAGCGAGTGGCGTACGTTCACTGGGCTGTAACCATCTCGTTTTATTTTCCACTAGCTCAGGGGTCCCCAACCCCCGGGCCGCGGACTGGTGCCGGTTCGTGGCTTGATAGTAACCCGGCCGGAGTGAGTCTCGGGTTCCACGTGACGACTCACCCACTGGAGGCCCCAAATTTTTTTTTGAAGTGAAGCCGGTCCCTGGTGCCAAAAAGGTTGGGGACCCCTGCACTAGCTGATAACCCGGCCTAGGCCTGGTATGTATTTATTCCAATCCTGTATTAGAGGGAGCCCCCTTGTGGAGTACTGCGAAGCTGTTACCATGACAGCTCCACCGTGCGGTACAGTAGAAGCCATTTTAAGGCACAACAGGCTGTACCTTAACAGAACCTGAATCCAAAATGCACACTATCACTGTCAAAAGTACTGTGACTTGACACTATAAGATATAAATCAGTCCTTTTCATTTCAGCGGCCCAGGGGTTCCAGAGTTATGCTGGAACGAACACACATACACACACACACCGAGAGAGGTTAGGGGTGTCTCACCCCCACAGTATTTGTTTCCAGAGACTAAGTCATATGTACCAAGTTGGGTTGAAATTACTGGACGCGTTCCAGAGTTATGCTGGAACATACATACATACACACACCTTTTTATAGAGAGATTGTGTTTCGCACAATCCAGATTCTCCTGCACCCCAAAGCATGCTGGCTGGGGGATTCTGGGAATTAAAAGTTCCTTCAAGGACTGATCCCATCTTTCCTGCTGGTTTTTCCCTTTGGCTCTTCTTCTCCAGCTTTTGTGACTAACTCCCTGATGAATCCCATCTGGATGGTGAAAACCAGGATGCAGCTAGAAAGAAGGTAATGGGGAGGGGCATAGCTGGGTGGGGGAATTCTGGGAGTTGAAGTCCATCTATCTCGAGAAATGCTGTACTAGACCAGGGGTCTGCAAAGTTGGCTCTTTTAAGACCTTCCCCAGCATGGCTGGCTGGGGAATTCTGGGAGTTGAAGTCCACCAGTCTTAAAAGAGCCAACTTTGCAAACCCCTGTACTAGACCCTTACATTTTAGAGGTGAGGGGGATATATTTCTGTTTCAAGACGAACGGGCAATGAAAATTGGGACAATATATAGACTATTAACTGAATTAGAAGAGCAGGCAATAGGTTTAGAATTAATTTGGGAATCAGATTTAGGAGAAATAAATGACAATGATTGGAAAAAATATTTGGAATAGAAGGTACTCTTCTATTCCAAATATTTTTTCCAATCATTGTCATTTATTTCTCCTAAATCTGATTCCCAAATTAATTCTAAACCTATAAGAATACGTCAGTTAGAGTTAAGGAAAATGGATATGAAAGTGATATGAAGGTGGTATCTAAAACCACGTAAATTAAATCAAATAGATGGTAAATATACAAATATTTGTTGCGAGGTGCAAGGGAGAGGTTGGAACGTATAAACATATGTGGTGGGATTGCAATAGTGCAAAAAAATATGGGACGTGGTGTTTTAGAGAAATTAGAGCCCTTTTGAAGGTAAATTTAAATATGTCACCGAGGTTTGCATTACTGCTGCTGATAGAAAAACAGGCTATAAATGAAACAAAAAAGGAATTGATATAAATTTGATAATGGCAGCTAGATCAGCGATGGCTAAATATTGGGGATGAAATTCAGAGATTCAAAGAAATTAGTGGTATAATGAAATTTGGAGTAGGGCAGCAACTGATAAATTAACAACAAATTAAATCTGAAAAAGGGACGATTAAAGCAAACAATTATAATGAAATATGGGAGGGTTTTATAAAAAGAAAGAGTTGGTGGAAGGCAAACCTACTCAAGAATATATGTTGTTTTGGAGGGGATAAAGGGCACAAATAAAATATTTTGTATATCTTTTAGTTGTAGAAGAGGAAATATAAGTGGGGGAATGGTCTCGGAAGAAGGGGGATGCACTGTAATATTTGAATTTAAGTAAAAAGAATTGACAAGTGCACTCCCTATCTACCAATTAGTGGTAAACATCAGGATAGGCCCTGAGGAACTACCGTATTTTTCATAGTATAAGATGCTCCAAAGTATATATACTTAGCTTTTGGGGAGGAAAACAAAGGCGGGGAAAATCTGCCTCTGCCTCCTAACAATTTGCCTCCTTGCAGCAAACAGCCCGTTTCAGTTTCAGCACAGCCTGATTAGCACACGCAGCTGATTGTCTGGCCCCCCAACGGGATTGCCAGAGCCTGTTGCTGCCTCCGTGCGGCCCATTTTCAGCCTCTGCATCCTGTTTTTGGTCCCTACTTGCCCCATTTTCCGCTCATTCCAGGCAGCGGGGATTGAAATGGGCAGAAAAAAATGTGGCGCGCAGAGGCGAAAAATGGGATGGGGCGCGCAGAGGCGGCAATAAGCAATGGCAATCCCTGCAGCCTGAAACAGCTGATGGTCGGGATGCCGATCCAACCGACAATCAACTGCTTGTGCTAATCAGGCTGTGCTGAAACTGAAACGGGCTGTTTGCTGTTTACTGCAAGGAGGCAAATTGCTGGGAGGCAGAAGCCAAAGGGTGGATGGAGCTATATTCAGTGTATATAAGACGCACCCTAATTTTTACCCTTTTGGGGGGTGGGGGGGAAGCGTCTTATACTCCGAAAAATACAGTGTTTAAAGTTTAGTTAAACCCACCCCTCATTTTCTGATCGTTCTCTGCCCGCTAGAGTCCGCGGCTCGAAGCAAATGAACACCCTCCAATGCGCCAAATACGTTTACCGCTCTGAAGGCGTCCGGGGTTTTTACCGAGGCCTCACCGCCTCCTACGCGGGCATCTCCGAGACCATCATCTGCTTCGCTATTTACGAGAGACTGAAGCAACTTTTAAAAGATCCCAGCCGGTCTCCTTTCACGGGAAACCCAGAGAAGAATTCCACTAATTTCCTTGGAATCACGGTTGCCGCCGCCGTTGCAAAAGGGTGCGCGTCATGCATCGCTTACCCACACGGTAGGTTTTCCCGCATCTCTTAAACCTTCCCTTGCCTAGCAAAATCTTTTTATTTATCCAAGCAAATTTGCCTTTTCTTCTTTTTTTAACCACTTCATAATCCCTTGCCCGGTAGAGTCTCAGCAACCGAATGGAGCTAGCAGAGGGTTTTTACTGGCCAGCTGCGTTTCCTGTTGCCGATACAGAGTTTTTTGTTCAGCAGATATATTCTCAGGATACCCAGAGAGAAAAATACGCATCGAATTCACAGCCTCCTGTTTGTGAGGCGAGGGCTCCCCCTCTAGGCCACCGCGCCCCTCTTAAGGGTTTGCCTCTTCTTGTTATGAAAATCAGGTTTCTAGTCCTTATTGTTCCTTGCTTCTTTTGTGAGAAAACAACTGCATACTTTCCCGCAGAAAAGAAGCGGGATTTAAATCAAGCAGGACAGAGGTGTCTTTAACACTTAGGTGTGGCCAAATTTGGCATTGTCCGTGCAATAGAAGATCAGTGGATTTTGTTGGTAATGGGTGCTTCACGGTAACTCCCGAGATGCTTAATTTTTAGATGTTTTCTGAATTTGGATTTTTCTTCTTCTTAACAATGGTGGAGACTTTCAACTAGCCTGCAGAATTAGAGTCCTTTTATAGATTTCTTTATGATTTTATAGGGATGCAGTGGCTCAGTCACTGAGCTTGTCGATCAGAAAGGCCGGCCGTTCGGCGGTTCGAATCCCTAGCGCCGCTTAACGGAGTGAGCTCCCGTGACTTGTCCCAGCTTCTGCCAACCTAGCAGTTCGAAAGCACGTAAAAAAATGCAAGTAGAAAAATAGGGACCACCTTTGGTGGGAAGGTCACAGTCTGTGTGCCTTCGGGCGTTGAGTCATGCCGGCCACATGACCACGGAGACGTCTTCGGGCAGCGCTGGCTCTTCGGCTTTGAAATGGAGATGAGTGCTGCCCCCTAGAGTCAGGCAGGACTAGCACAGCTGTGCGAGGGGAACCTTTACCTGTAGATTTTTATGCCACCCCCAATCCGAGCCGAATTTAAACGCAGGCTGTCGTGCTGACATTTCGCTTCTCCCTCTGCCCCCCCTAGAGGTCATCCGGACGAGGCTACGGGAGGAAGGCACCAAGTACCAGTCCTTCCTCCAGACGGCGCGGCTGGTATTCCAGGAAGAAGGGTATTTTGCTTTTTACCGCGGACTTTTTGCCCAGCTGATGCGGCAAATCCCAAACACGGCCATCGTCCTGTCCACCTACGAATTGATCGTGTATCTGTTAGAAGAGCAAGTGAAATAGAGGCATCCTCAGCACAGACCGAATGCAGCCAGTAACAATATATATATATATATATACACATATATATAGCACAATGATTGTGGGACAGTTCACAACACACTAGGAAAACAACAACAACAAACTTTGAAACGGACAGTCTGCTTGCTGGATGTTGTTTTGAGGAGGGGGCATTTCTCCTCTCTACCCCTCGTTTCCCCCGCCCCCCGCAATTTTCCTTCCAGAATCTTTGTTTTTAAAAGGTAGGTATGTTAATAACGGTTTGTTTGTTTTTCTAACTTAAATGAGACAAGGTTCAGAAATTAAAAGAATGACTGAATTAAATTATGCTATTTAATTTCTGTGGATGGTGATGGAACAGCCTCTTCTTTTATATTTCTTTTTTTTAATCGTATAAATTATATATATAATTTAGATAGATAGATAGATAGATAGATAGATAGATAGATAGATAGATAGATAGATAGATAGATAGATAGATAGATACAATACAATACAATACAATACAATACAATACAATACAATACAATACAATACAATAGCAGAGTTGGAAGGGACCTTGTAGGTCTTCTAGTACAGGGGTCTCCAACCTTTGCAACTTTAAGTCTGAAGGACTTCAGCTCCCAGAATTATAAAAGCCCAGTCTAGCGCAATACCAATGAAGAAGAAAAATAACAAAGCTGGCTGGAGAATTCTGGGAACTGAAGTCCTTCAGACTTAAAGTTGAAAAGGTTGGAGACCCCTGTTCTAGTAGATAGATATAAATGGAATCTCAACAGACAGCTGAGGACTAGCAACAATTCTAGCCCAAATGGAGAAATTTAGGAATAGGCATTTCCCCCCCTCCAATCTCCCCACCCAAATATTATAGATTTGAGACTCGTGCAAACTTACTTTTCCACCTTTTTGAGCTTACAACCTAAGCAAAGTTAAATTGTGTTGGGAATAGAATGAAGACCACGCAGTGATCCTCAAGACTTGAAGCTTTACCAGGAAATCAAAAGGCTATTTTCATACTGGTGCCAAGCCTTCCGGGTGCGTTTCAAGGTTCTAGTGACCATCTTTAAAGCGCTCCATGGCAGTGGGCCTGGTTACTTGCAGGACCGCCTTCTACCGCATACCTCCATTCGACCTGTCCGCTCCCACAGGGAGGGCCTCCTTAGGGTGCCGTCTGCAGGACAATGCCGGCTGGCGACGCCCAGGGAAAGAGCCTTCTCTGTGGCAGGCCCCACCCTCTGGAATGACCTCCCCCCAGACCTCCGGACTATCACCGACCTTCGCCTCTTCCGCCGGACTCTAAAAACCTATTTCTTCCATATGGCCGGCCTGGCATAGCTGCTACAACCATATTTATTAGAGCTGGGTTTTAAATTAATTGTTTTTCACTTTTTAGCACAGATTAAACTGTTTAATTGTAGTTTTAAATTTTGTAGATTTTTATTGTTTGTACTTTTGGATTTTAAGTTCCTGTGCGCAACCCTGAGTCCCTTTGTGGGAGATAGGACGGGATAGAAATTTAATAAAAGTAAAGTAAAGTGGGGAAACTTGGTTATGGGGAAAAGAAAAGGAAGAAGGTGCATGGGATATGTTTGCCGCTTATTATAAAGGCAGAATACAAAAAAGAATGAATGCATGCTTAATGAAAGAGAGGAGGCAGGTAGATATAGATGTACCGAGTTGGAAGGGACTTTGTAGGTCATCTAGTCTAACCCCCTGCCCAAGCAGGAGACCCTACACCATCCCTGACAAATGGCAGTCCCGTCTCTTCTTGAAAGCTTCCAAGGATGAAACTCCCACAATTTCTGGCTAACAGGATAATAACAGAGTTGGAAGGGAGCTTGTAGGTCATCTAGTCCAACCCCCCCCCCCCTCCGTCCAAGCAGGAGACCCTACACCATTTCTGACAAATGGCAGTCCAGTCTCTTCTTGAAAGCCTCCAGGGATGACGCTCCCACAACTTCGGAAGGCAACTTCTGTTCTCACGCTCAGAAAATTTCTCCTTATTTCCAGGTAGAATCTCTCCTTGGCCAGTTTCCATCCCTTATTATTCCTTGTCTGGCCTTCGGGTGCTTTGGAAAATAGCTTGACCCCCTCTTCTTTGGGGCAGCCCCTCAAATATTGGAAGGCTGCTCTCACGTCTCTCCTGGTGGGCTCCCAAACCACCCTATTTTCTACCTGTGTAAATTCCAGATTGGGACTCAACAGGGATCAAGAAAGACAAACTACGTTATCTACCTACCTACCTACCCTGTCTGTCTATCTCTATATCATTGAGAGCAATCTTGGGGGGGGGGGGGGAATAACCCCCCGTTATTTTCCAAATTTCTTTCTATCTAGCTATCTATGTTATCTACTTCTCTATCTACATTATCTATCTACCCACCTACCTACTGTGTCTGTCTGTCACTGAAGGAGATCTTAAGGGGGGGAAACCCCATTATTTTCCAAATTTATTTATTTATTTCTAGCTATCTATGTCTTTACCTGTTATCTATCTATCTATCCATGTTATCTATCTGTTATCTATCTATGTTATCTATCTATATCCTATCTCTACTAACTATCCTATCTATCCATCTATCTATCTATCTATCTATCCATCCATCCATCCATCCATCCATCCATCTATCTATGTTATCTATCTATCCATCTATGTTATCTATCTACCTATCTGTCTACATTATCTATCTATCTATCTATCTCTCTCTCTCTCTCTATGTTATCTATCTGTTATCTATCCATCTGTTATCTATCTACCTATCTGTCTACATTATCTATCTATCTCTCTCTCTCTCTCTCTCTCTATGTTATCTATCTGTTATCTATCTATCCATCTATGTTATCTATCTATCTATCTATCTATCTATCTATCTATCTATCTATCTATCTATCTATCTATCTATCTATCTAATCTATCTATCTATCCCTTATCTATCTACATTACCTATGTCTTTACCTGCTCTATCTAGACCTCGCCTATCTACCAACCATCTATCTATGTTATCTGTTATCTATATATTTTATATTTATATTTATTCAATTTATATCCCGCCCTTCTCCAAACGGACCCAGGGCGGCGCACAGGAAAATTAAAATACATACAAAACATCATATAAATTTTAAAAAACTAATTCAATAGAACCTGTGCTAAAACCAGATTAAAATCCCCAAATTTAAAAACTATCTAAAAGTCAGTATAGGGGGCTACGCTAGGCCGGCTAGATGGAACAATTGTGTCTTAAGACACTTGCGGAAGAGGCGGAGGTCAGAGATGGTGCGAAGTTCAGGGGGTAAGTCGTTCCAAAGGGCTGGACCTGCCACAGAGAAGGCTCTCCCCCTGGGTGTCGCCAGTCGGCATTGTCCGGCCGACGGCACCCTGAGGAGGCCCTCTCTGTGGGAGCGTATCGGTCTGAGGACTGTATGGGGCAGGAGGCGGTCTCGCATATAACTAGGCCCCGAGCCATGGAGCGCTTTAAAGATGGTCGTCAAAACCTTGAAGCGCACCCGAAAGACCACAGGAAGCCAGTGCAGCTCGCGCAGGATAGGTGTTATGTGGGAGTGTCTAGGCGCTCCCCTTAATCACCCGCGCGGCTGCATTCTGGACTAACTGCAGCTTTCGAGTGCACCTCAAGGGAAGCCCCATGTAGAGAGCATTACAGTAGTCGAGTCGAGAGGTCACGAGGGCCTGAGTGACTGTGCGAAGGGCAGCCCGGTCCAGTAAGGGCCGCAATCGGCGCATCAGGCGTACCTGATGGAAAGCCCCCCTGGCCACGGCCGCCACATGGTCCTCCATGGACAGCCGGGAATCCAGAAGGACACCCAAATTGCGCGCCCTCTCCACGGGGGCCGGTGTTTCACCCTCAATGGCCAGAGTTGGAATAATCTGGCTGAACCAGGGTGCCGGAAGCCACAGCCACTCAGTCTTGGACAGGTTGAGCCTGAGTTTGTTACTACCCATCCAGATCCGTACGGCCTCCAAACACCGGGACATGACCTCGACGGCATCGTTGGGATGGTCTGGGGTGGATATGTACAACTGAGTATCATCAGCGTACAGATGATATCCCACCCCAAAACCACGGATGATCTCGCCCAGCGGCTTCACGTATGTGTTGAACAGTAGGGGCGAAAGGACCGACCCCTGAGGTACCCCACATACGAGGGGCCTCGAGGCCGACCTCTGCCCCCCTGCCAACACATTTTGAGACCGACCAGAGTGGTAGGACGAGAACCACCGTAGAACGGTGCCTCCCAGCCCCAACCTCCCCAGTCGGCGCAATAGGATACCATGGTCGATGTACCTATCTATACCTTATCTATCTGTTATCTATGTCTTTACCTACTCTATCTATACCTTATCTATCTATCTACCTACCTACCGTTTCGAGGCGGCTTTAAATAAATCGTGATCGTTCCCCGTGGCGGAAAGCACGACGTCTCCGTCCCCGCGTGGACCCTTCGCCCTTGATGGTTTTTTTTTTTTTAAAAAAATCCTCGCGAGTTGGTGGATTCGCTTCCCCTCGGCTTCCCGGCACGACGCTGCCCTTTCACGAGGCGGCCCTTCAGCCTCCCCCGCCGCCCACCTCCCCGTTCCCCCTCCCCGCCTTCTGCTATAAAAAAAAAAGAACCGCCGCGGCGGCTGCAGGAGCGGAGATCGCTGGAGAAAGAAGCGGCGGGAAAGCCAGCAGCCGATCCCCCCCGCCAAGGAAGATCCCGGGATCCCGCGCTGTGGGTGGGTGGGTGGGGGGACCGTGTGTAACCCTGTAGGATCCCTTCTTCGATTCCCTCCACCCATGCCCAGGAGGAGGATCCGGGCTCGGTGGAAGAGGCGGAGCCGCGGAAGGTCAACGCGAGGGAAGGAGGAGGAAAAGGCGCCGCTGATCCCAACCAGCCGCCGCCGCCGCTGGATTTCCCCCTTGGAACGTTCGCCCCCAGGCGGCCGCGCGATTGGCTGCCCGGCGTTCTAAACCCCCCGCGGCGAGGAAAGCGAGCTGCGACTCAACGTTCCAAAGCGGCGCCGAACGTTCTAAAAGGGCAACTCAACGTTCCAAAGCGGCGCCGAACGTTCTAAAAGGGCAACTCAACGTTCCATCGGCGCGGCGCTTCGGAGACACGCGGGGATTTTTTCCCCCCCATTATTTTTTTCGCAGCACGAGGAAGGAGGAGGAAGAGGGGGCGGCGGCGACGACCCCTTCTTTCCCCCCCCCTTTTTTCCCCCCTTTCTCATCTGCGGCGGGTTGATAGCCCGTTTCTCTTTATTATTTTTTTTATTAATTTAAATCTCCATTCCTCTGCACCCCACGCCCCCCCCCCACCCCCCAATGGAAGACGTCGGCGCCTTGGTGGCGGCTTACTCCGGCGGCCTGGCCGGGGGCCTCGGCGTGACCGTGTGCGCCGCCGCTGCCGGCGGAGTCTTGCTGTACAAAATCGCGCGAAGGTAAGGAGGAGGAGGCCGAGCCCGGGGGCTTTGTAGAATGCATTTCCTCCCTTCCCGATCGGGGCGGGGGAAAGAAAAAAGGGGGTGGGTGGGACCCCCCCCCCCCCCGAACGAGGCCCAGGGGCGGATTTGCCTTCTTATTGAGCCATTGAATTAGTTCTTTAAATGTTATATGATGTTTTGTATGTATTTTTTAATCTTCCTGTGCGCCGCCCTGAGTCCGCTTGGAGAAGGGCGGGGTATACATTGAATAAATATAAATATATATATTACGACTTGGGGGGGGGGGAGACTCGGCGTTCTGTCTGAACCTCCTCTTTTGATTTCATCCCAGCCTCCCCGTGCCTCCACTTCGCGCGCTTTGTCAAACGCTTAAAAAGTTGGGGGGGGGGGTTTGTTGTCTCGCAGACCTGGGGGGGGGGGCGGCGGAGTTCCCGGGATGTACTCGGGGGGTGTTGCCCCTCGCCTCCCTCCCTCCCGCGAGTCCAAAGGCGGGGGCGATGGGGTGCCTTTAAAGGGGGAAGAAATGGTCCTGGGGAGCTTTCTGCAGCCTGCCAGCCCACGTGCCTTGAGAACATGGGAGTGCAGCCCTTCCGGGTTCAACTTTGCAATAATTTGAGTAATTTGTGTGTGTGTGTGTGTGTGTGTGTGTGTGTGTGTGTGTGTGTGTGTGTGTGTGTAGGCGCCTGGCTGCAGCGCATAAGGAATTCAAAGTAACTTGGAAAGGAATCTCTGCTGAAATGGCCTAGGTAGGTAGGGGAGATAGATAGGGAGATACAGATAGGTAGGTAGGTAGATAGGTAGATACAGTAGGTAGAGGTAGGTAGATACAGTAGGTGTGGGTGGGTGGGTGGGTGGGTGGATGGATGGTAGGTAGGTAGGTAGGTAGGTAGATACAGTAGGTGTATGTAGATAGATAGACAGATGTAGGTAGGTAGCAGTGGTGGGTTTCAAATTTGTTTAGAACCTACTCTGTAGGTGTGGCCTATTTTGTGGGCGTGGCTTGGCAGTCATGTGACAGAGTGGGAGTGGCCACCTTTTAAAATGTGGTGAAACTCATTTAACAACGCTCTTGCTTAGCAACCAAAATTTTGAACTCAATTGTGATGATAAATTCATTCTTCCTTCCTTCCTTCCTTTTCCTTTCCTTTCCTTCCCGTTGGGTCACTGGCAGCAGCGGGCCAGATTTACTTCCAGGTACGCCGGTGGAACCCCCTCTCACCGGTTCTGTAAATTTCACCAACCGGCTCTCGCGAGTAGGTGCGAGCCTGCAGAAACCCACCACTGGTAGGTAGGTAGGTAGGTAGGTAGGTAGGTAGGTAGGTAGGTAGATAGATAGATAGATAGATAGATAGATAGATAGATAGATAGATAGATAGATAGATAGATAGATAGATAGATAGATAGATAGATAGATAGATACCGTAGGTAGGTAGGTAGATACAGTAGGTGTATGTAGATAGATAGACACATAGAAGTTATGGTAGGTAGGTAGATAGAGGTAGATTGATAGATAGATAATTACGGTAGATGGATAGATGGATAGATACGTAGATAGATACAGTAGGTAGAGGTAGATAGATAGATGATAGATAGTTAAGAGATACGGTAGATAGATATCATAGATATGATAGGTAAAGAGAGGTAGATAGATTGGTAGATAGAGGTAGATAGAGATAGGATAGGTAGGTAGGTAGATAAGATAGATCAATAAGTAGATAGATAAGATAGTGGCAGATAGATAGGTGGGTAAATATGGTAGATAGATTAGATAGATAGATAGATAGATAGATAGATAGATAGATAGATAGATAGATAGATAGATAGATAGATAGATAGACAGATAAGATAGATAGATAGATAGATAGATAGATAGATAGATAGATAGATGATAGATAGATAGATAGATAGATAGATAGATAGATAGATAGATAGATAGATAGATAGATAGATAGATAGATAGATAGATAGATACCGTAGGTAGGTAGGTAGATACAGTAGGTGTATGTAGATAGATAGACACATAGAAGTTATGGTAGGTAGGTAGATAGAGGTAGATTGATAGATAGATAATTACGGTAGATGGATAGATGGATAGATACGTAGATAGATACAGTAGGTAGAGGTAGATAGATAGATGATAGATAGTTAAGAGATACGGTAGATAGATATCATAGATATGATAGGTAAAGAGAGGTAGATAGATTGGTAGATAGAGGTAGATAGAGATAGGATAGGTAGGTAGGTAGATAAGATAGATCAATAAGTAGATAGATAAGATAGTGGCAGATAGATAGGTGGGTAAATATGGTAGATAGATTAGATAGATAGATAGATAGATAGATAGACAGACAGACAGACAGACAGACAGACAGACAGACAGACAGACAGACAGACAGACAGACAGACAGACAGACAGACAGACAGACAGACAGACAGACAGACAGACAGACAGACAGACAGACAGACAGACAGACAGACAGACAGACAGACAGACAGACAGACAGACAGACAGACAGACAGACAGACAGACAGACAGACAGACAGACAGACAGACAGACAGACAGACAGACAGACAGACAGACAGACAGACAGACAGACAGACAGACAGACAGACAGACAGACAGACAGACAGACAGACAGACAGACAGACAGACAGACAGACAGACAGACAGACAGACAGACAGACAGACAGACAGACAGACAGACAGACAGACAGACAGACAGACAGACAGACAGACAGACAGACAGACAGACAGACAGACAGACAGACAGACAGACAGACAGACAGACAGACAGACAGACAGACAGACAGACAGACAGACAGACAGACAGACAGACAGACAGACAGACAGACAGACAGACAGACAGACAGACAGACAGACAGACAGACAGACAGACAGACAGACAGACAGACAGACAGACAGACAGACAGACAGACAGACAGACAGACAGACAGACAGACAGACAGACAGACAGACAGACAGACAGACAGACAGACAGACAGACAGACAGACAGACAGACAGACAGACAGACAGACAGACAGACAGACAGACAGACAGACAGACAGACAGACAGACAGACAGACAGACAGACAGACAGACAGACAGACAGACAGACAGACAGACAGACAGACAGACAGACAGACAGACAGACAGACAGACAGACAGACAGACAGACAGACAGACAGACAGACAGACAGACAGACAGACAGACAGACAGACAGACAGACAGACAGACAGACAGACAGACAGACAGACAGACAGACAGACAGACAGACAGACAGACAGACAGACAGACAGACAGACAGACAGACAGACAGACAGACAGACAGACAGACAGACAGACAGACAGACAGACAGACAGACAGACAGACAGACAGACAGACAGACAGACAGACAGACAGACAGACAGACAGACAGACAGACAGACAGACAGACAGACAGACAGACAGACAGACAGACAGACAGACAGACAGACAGACAGACAGACAGACAGACAGACAGACAGACAGACAGACAGACAGACAGACAGACAGACAGACAGACAGACAGACAGACAGACAGACAGACAGACAGACAGACAGACAGACAGACAGACAGACAGACAGACAGACAGACAGACAGACAGACAGACAGACAGACAGACAGACAGACAGACAGACAGACAGACAGACAGACAGACAGACAGACAGACAGACAGACAGACAGACAGACAGACAGACAGACAGACAGACAGACAGACAGACAGACAGACAGACAGACAGACAGACAGACAGACAGACAGACAGACAGACAGACAGACAGACAGACAGACAGACAGACAGACAGACAGACAGACAGACAGACAGACAGACAGACAGACAGACAGACAGACAGACAGACAGACAGACAGACAGACAGACAGACAGACAGACAGACAGACAGACAGACAGACAGACAGACAGACAGACAGACAGACAGACAGACAGACAGACAGACAGACAGACAGACAGACAGACAGACAGACAGACAGACAGACAGACAGACAGACAGACAGACAGACAGACAGACAGACAGACAGACAGACAGACAGACAGACAGACAGACAGACAGACAGACAGACAGACAGACAGACAGACAGACAGACAGACAGACAGACAGACAGACAGACAGACAGACAGACAGACAGACAGACAGACAGACAGACAGACAGACAGACAGACAGACAGACAGACAGACAGACAGACAGACAGACAGACAGACAGACAGACAGACAGACAGACAGACAGACAGACAGACAGACAGACAGACAGACAGACAGACAGACAGACAGACAGACAGACAGACAGACAGACAGACAGACAGACAGACAGACAGACAGACAGACAGACAGACAGACAGACAGACAGACAGACAGACAGACAGACAGACAGACAGACAGACAGACAGACAGACAGACAGACAGACAGACAGACAGACAGACAGACAGACAGACAGACAGACAGACAGACAGACAGACAGACAGACAGACAGACAGACAGACAGACAGACAGACAGACAGACAGACAGACAGACAGACAGACAGACAGACAGACAGACAGACAGACAGACAGACAGACAGACAGACAGACAGACAGACAGACAGACAGACAGACAGACAGACAGACAGACAGACAGACAGACAGACAGACAGACAGACAGACAGACAGACAGACAGACAGACAGACAGACAGACAGACAGACAGACAGACAGACAGACAGACAGACAGACAGACAGACAGACAGACAGACAGACAGACAGACAGACAGACAGACAGACAGACAGACAGACAGACAGACAGACAGACAGACAGACAGACAGACAGACAGACAGACAGACAGACAGACAGACAGACAGACAGACAGACAGACAGACAGACAGACAGACAGACAGACAGACAGACAGACAGACAGACAGACAGACAGACAGACAGACAGACAGACAGACAGACAGACAGACAGACAGACAGACAGACAGACAGACAGACAGACAGACAGACAGACAGACAGACAGACAGACAGACAGACAGACAGACAGACAGACAGACAGACAGACAGACAGACAGACAGACAGACAGACAGACAGACAGACAGACAGACAGACAGACAGACAGACAGACAGACAGACAGACAGACAGACAGACAGACAGACAGACAGACAGACAGACAGACAGACAGACAGACAGACAGACAGACAGACAGACAGACAGACAGACAGACAGACAGACAGACAGACAGACAGACAGACAGACAGACAGACAGACAGACAGACAGACAGACAGACAGACAGACAGACAGACAGACAGACAGACAGACAGACAGACAGACAGACAGACAGACAGACAGACAGACAGACAGACAGACAGACAGACAGACAGACAGACAGACAGACAGACAGACAGACAGACAGACAGACAGACAGACAGACAGACAGACAGACAGACAGACAGACAGACAGACAGACAGACAGACAGACAGACAGACAGACAGACAGACAGACAGACAGACAGACAGACAGACAGACAGACAGACAGACAGACAGACAGACAGACAGACAGACAGACAGACAGACAGACAGACAGACAGACAGACAGACAGACAGACAGACAGACAGACAGACAGACAGACAGACAGACAGACAGACAGACAGACAGACAGACAGACAGACAGACAGACAGACAGACAGACAGACAGACAGACAGACAGACAGACAGACAGACAGACAGACAGACAGACAGACAGACAGACAGACAGACAGACAGACAGACAGACAGACAGACAGACAGACAGACAGACAGACAGACAGACAGACAGACAGACAGACAGACAGACAGACAGACAGACAGACAGACAGACAGACAGACAGACAGACAGACAGACAGACAGACAGACAGACAGACAGACAGACAGACAGACAGACAGACAGACAGACAGACAGACAGACAGACAGACAGACAGACAGACAGACAGACAGACAGACAGACAGACAGACAGACAGACAGACAGACAGACAGACAGACAGACAGACAGACAGACAGACAGACAGACAGACAGACAGACAGACAGACAGACAGACAGACAGACAGACAGACAGACAGACAGACAGACAGACAGACAGATAGATAGATAGATAGATAGATAGATAGATAGATAGATAGATATCACACCCACCCACCAAATACACCCAAGCTACAAAAAAGATCCCTTTGGGATAAGTTAGCGAATTGGTAGCCTACCTTCCCGGGGGGGGGGGGGTTGTAAGGAAAATCAAAATGTTGAGCTGTGCCGTCCAGTCTGCTTTACCCCCAAATGGCCACAACTTCCCGGAAACCAGATTCCTGGAGAAGCAGATGTTCATGTAAGATTGTTCATGTGCGAAGGCAGCGCTACACAACTTTGCTACAGGTTTTGTTTTGTTTAAGCTGGGGCGTTAGAGGTCACGCTGGGTGTTTGGGATAGGAGACCACAGGGAAATCCAAGGAGAGCAGGGTAAACAGAGATGGGCAAACCAAATATGCTGCCAAAAATCTGAATGAAGTTACTTGATTTAACTTACGTATTTATTGTTACAAATGCACACTACCTCTCCTCTATCACGGTTCACCTATTTTATCCTCGCCACAACCCTCAGAGGTAGGCTGGTGGGAGTGGCTTTGTGTAACCCATCTTGTGCAATCCCAGTGAATGTGGATGGATGGATGGAGTGTGCTGGATTGACATAACACACTAAACAAGGCACACAAAGACAGACCTGAGCTTTATCTGGTTACACAAAAGCAGTTGCAGTAATCCTCGACTTACGACGACAATTGAGCCCAACATTTCTGTGGCTAACATTTGTGAATCGAGTTTTGCCGCCGTGCTTAAGTGAATCACTGCAGTTACTAAGTGAGTCACCCGGGTGTTAAGTGAATCTGGTTACCCCGGGACGTTGCAACCGTCATAAATAGGAGTCACTTGCCAAGCGTCTGAATTTTGATCTCGTGACCAATGGAGATGCTGCAACGGTCGTAAGGGTGAAAAATGGTCATAAATCACTTTTTTTCAGTGCCGTTGTAACTTTGAACGGTCACTAATTGAACCTGTATTAGATCTAATACTTTAAAATAATAATATAGTGTATTATTAAAATAATGCTAATGTTTTAATGCTCCAAACGTTATTCCGTATTTTAAGGGATTCACGGTTTTTAAAATAGCTCGATTAATTTTTACAAGACGGTTGAACAGCCAAAAGCCAATACAATACAATACAATAGCAGAGTTGGAAGGGACCTTGGAGGTCTTCTAGTCCAACCCCCTGCGTGGGCAGGAACCTTATACCATTTCAGACAAATGGCTATCCAACATCTTCTTAAAGACTTCCAGGGTTGGGACATTCACAACTTCTGGAGGCAAGCTATTCCAGAGGTTAATTGTTCTAACTGTCAGGAAATTTCTCCTTAGTTCTAAGTTGCTTCTCTCCTTGATTAGTTTCCACCCATTGCTTCTTGTCCTGCCCCCAGGTGCCTTGGAGAATAGTTTGACTCCCTCTTCTTTGTGGCACCCTCTGAGATATCGGAACACTGCTATCCTGTCTCCCCTGGTCCTTCTCTTCATCAAACTAGACATACTTTGAATACTTTGACTTAGTCCTTTGAATATTTATTCAACAATTGTCATATATTAAAAAAAAGGGCCCAGAGACATGACATATATTTCTTCCTCTTAAGTATCAGAGGACCCATCATCCCTAGCCCAGTTGGCTGGGAACAATGGGAACCTGTGCTGAATTTTCCCTAGAGCATATTAAAATATTGAGCAGAACCAAGATCTGTGGCACATTTGTGGCTTAAATCAACCAGAGATGGATTTTATGGGGAAAAATATTTATTTATTTTATTTTATTTTTCAAATTTATACCCCGCCCTTCTCCTTGCAAGGACCCAGGCAATATTAAAAACCATACAAAATTACAAAAATACAAATATACAGCCTGCGGGAAAATGTTAGTATTTTTCTAGCTTGAGGAACCAAAAATGGTCAATTCAGAAGGGAGAAGATTTGGGAGATGGGCAGGGAAACAAATTATTGTGAAAGAGTTAAGCCATATACTGACCATATCTCTTTGGAATGTGATAGATAGTTTCAAGCAAGTTTTTTTTCCCTGTAGAAGCATTCTTGTTTCTATCAGGTAGCCTGAAATTGGACAATTAGAACTGGGTTCGAAGAGCACCAAGATTTCCAGTTGATATTAGCAGTTGGCCGGGCAGGATAAGACAGGCACTCGTGCAGAGATGCTGCCAAAAATTCTTTCAGGAACAATCGACTATTTCTGAGACACCTGTCTATCAAACACCCAGTTCGTTAGCGCGCCCTGCAAAGAGTTAATCACATTTTGGTTCTGCTTTTTAAAGAACTGAGAAGCGAGGAATCAATGGATAGGGCTTAGCTTGGAAAAAAGATTAATTTATCTATGGCTGTTTATGCTTATTCAAAAGACAGCTCATCGGTCTATTATTTCTCATGTGTTTTATTGGGTCCAATAAAAAGGAAATGCGTTAAACTTTGATAGGATCCTATATTTTCTGTATTTGCAGTTTAAACGTTGGGAAGAAACACGGAGAATGTGATTAGGAAAATACCAGAATTTGCAGAAATGAACAGACTAACGTTGGCAATTAAGAACAAACTGATTATACGACATGGGAATCATTTTATCGATGTTTAGAGAATAAATATAAGAATTAGAAGTAGAAGTAGATGTGTAAAATATAGAAAATGGATTCATAGAGTCAATGGAGTTTAAATAGAGTTAAATAAATCAAGAAGACGATTGTTATAGTATTAGACATTTAAAGTATTGGTGTTAAGCTAGGAATAGATTAAATAACGCATGTGATTGTAAATTTTAACTGCTATTGCACAAAATATTTGTGCCCCCAGATGGCACACTGCTTAGTGGAAGATGGATTGTTTATATTAAAATAAAATAAAAATGTATTTTTAAAAAAATTGGGAAGAAACACTTATGTAAAGTGTTATGCGCTTTAAAGTTATTTTAATATTTACATGTTCTTTTTTTATTGATGGGGTTGGGAAAGTATTTCTGACAAGCTAACAGTAACAATTAGGGAAACCCTAATATAATAATAATAATAATCTTTATTGTCATTGTAAAATATGAAATAATCCTAAACTGGCTCAATTAACCCTTAAAGAAATTACTTGACGTATTAACATTCATATAATTGAGACTAATGTAATGGATATTGTTGTAAACACTTTGATTTATTATTTCCTAAAATGATTTGTACCCAGTTCAATTGAAACTGGAATATTTGTATGTTTAAACAATAAAGAAAGAACGAAATTACTTGACAGTTTCCCTAACTGAATCGGCTATTGCTAAAAAAATAAATTAATTTTTAGAGTAGGAATTGGCTGGGATTGGTTTGTTTTTCTACAGAGGGAAAGAAAAGGGGTCTTTTTAAAAAAACGTTTAAAGTCTGATGAGCAACTTCCTAATGAAAAATAGTGTGGATTTTTAGAATCTTTTAGAATCTTAGAATGTGCAGCAATGAATAGACTAACTCTTGAAATTAAAGAAAAGGAAGACACTGAATATTTTGAGATATGGGATTTGTTCCATCGATGGTTAAATAAGAGAAACAGAAGTTAGAACTTTTAAAAAAGTTTTAACTATAAGAGAAAATTTCATTTTATCGTTACGGTTGATTCTTGTAAGCTGTAAGTTATTAATTCTAATTAGTACTAATAATGAAGATGTTTTAATATTATGAAGGAAAAGCACAGTTACTGTAAGATTACTGCTAGAGAATATCACCACTATTATGATGTGCAGTATTTGTTCAAAGGAATTGTAACCATCCAACACACTGTCTTTATGGATATTGAATATGCTCTTTCTATTTATATATTTTTTTTAAAAATAGTGTGGATTTTGTCAATTTAATGGAAAGTTGATGGAAAGTTTAGATTGATTTTTAAAGCAAGTGGGTTTTTTTTTAAAATCCACTTTTTAAGATGCAGCTGTTCTGTGGTAGCCTTCCTCTGCAAGTCCCGTGATTCTCAAACCCTTGTCCCCAAGCACTAAGGGTTTTGTAGTCCCCTGCTTTCATTAAGCAGCCACTCTAGAGACTTTGTAAATACTATGAAAGCCCATTGGGTTCACCAAGGAAGCAGGAGACACCCCTCCCTTGAGGGTGGGGGGTCTTTACCCCAGCAGCTGCACCCCTGGGGCAGAGCCACATGGGAACAGGTGTCCAAATGCTTGTGGAATCTCTCTCCTCCCTGCCATATGCCGCCGCCTGTTAGGCAGAAGTCCAACAGGTGCTGTCATCCAACCCTGGTCTCTAGGGAAATTGGCTTCTTTATAGCTGGATGCCAGATCTGCAATTGTCAAGAGGGGGATTGGGGCTGCCACGTCCCCCTCCTCTAATTATTTCTAGCAGCTGGTCACAAGCATTGCACAAGTGTTCATACTGGATTTTTATGGGGGGGTCACTGTTTTTTGTCTTCTCCCTCAGTCTAATCCAGGAAGGGGGGAAATGGCTTCCTATTTTATTTTATATTTATTTTATATTATTTTTATTTTATTTTTTGCTTTGGTGCAGAAAGTAGGAAGAAAAAACTTCTTCCCATCCTAGAGGCGGGCAAAAAAAATTTTTTGGGGGGGGGGAGATGCTGCCTCTTGGACCAGCCTAGTGAGACCGTTGCTAGGTAACCCCAAGATGCTTCCATTGCCCGGCAACGGGAACCCCCTTCTGAAGAAGCAGGCAGGAAGTGGCAGGGTTACTAGGCAACCAGCAAAAAAAACAACACCATGGCTTCTTCTGAAGCAGGCAGGAAGTGGCAAGGTTGCTAGGCAACCAGCACATGGCTTCTCTCCATCCTCTCCAGCCAACAGGCCTTCCAGAATGCCTTCGTGCCATTTTTGGAGCCAAAGGTTCAACCTGTGGTGGGCGATGGGTCCCATAGGTTAAAGTGGAGTCCAGTTTAAGGGGTGGGGCATGAACAAAATAGGGACTGGGCCCTGCTTGTGAGATTCCCATCAGAAGGAACATATGGCGTACCCCCTTCTTTGTGCAAAAATTGTGGTTTAAAATATGGATGTGAAGCTGGAGAAACAAACTACCGTATTTTTCGGACTATAAGACGCCCATTTTTGTCTCCCAAAAGGGAGTGAAAATGTCTGTGCATCTTATAGACTGAATATTGCCAAAGCCCCGTCCAACTGCCAGCCATTTGTTTTGGCCTCTGCATGACCCGTTTTCAGGCCTTTTGGGGGGCTTTTTTGGCCCATTTTCGAACCTTTTGTTGGGCCCTTTTTGAGGCTTTTTTGGCCCATTACGAGGCTTTTTTCAGGCCGTTTTCTAGGCTCTAGGACTGTTTTTGAGGCATTTTGCAGGCCGTTTTCTAAGCTCTAGGACTGTTTTTGAGGCATTTTGCAGGCCGTTTTCTAAGCTCTAGGACTGTTTTTGAGGCTTTTTTCAGGCCGTTTTCTAAGCTCTAGGACTGTTTTTGAGGCATTTTGCAGGCCGTTTTCTAGGCTGTAGGACTGTTTTTGAGGCTTTTTTCAGGCCGTTTTCTAGGCTGTAGGACTGTTTTTGAGGCATTTTGCAGGCCGTTTTCTAAGCTCTAGGACTGTTTTTGAGGCATTTTTCAGGCCGTTTTCTAGGCTCTAGGACTGTTTTTGAGGCTTTTTTCAGGCCGTTTTCTAGGCTCTAGGACTGTTTTTGAGGCATTTTGCAGGCCGTTTTCTAGGCTCTAGGACTGTTTTTGAGGCTTTTTTCAGGCCGTTTTCTAGGCTCTAGGACTGTTTTTGAGGCATTTTTCAGGCCGTTTTCTAGGCTCTAGGACTGTTTTTGAGGCTTTTTTCAGGCCGTTTTCTAGGCTCTAGGACTGTTTTTGAGGCATTTTTCTGGCCGTTTTCTAAGCTCTAGGGCTGTTTTTGAGGCATTTTTCAGGCCGTTTTCTAGGCTCTAGGACTGTTTTTGAGGCATTTTTCGCTGTTTTTCTTTCGTTGAGCAGTTTTTCAGGCTTTTTTAAAACCCATTTTCAAGGCTTTTTTAGCCTGTTTTCTAGGCTCCAGTCGGACCGTTTTTGAGGCATTTTTCAGGCCATTTTCTAGGCTTTGTTCAGGCTGTTTTTCTTTAGCCGTTTTTGAGAGTTTTTTTGACCCATTTTCGAGACTTTTTTCAGGTTGGGTTTTCTTTTTTTAAGCCTGAAAAAAGCCTCGAAAACAACCCAAAAAAGCCTAAAAAATGCCCCCCTCCCAAAAAAACTTCAAAAACAGCCCGAAAAAACTCAAAAATGGGTAGGAAAAAAAGCTGGAAAAGGGACGAAACCCCCCCCCAAAGGGTTGAAAAAGCGGCATGCGGAGGCCAAAAAGCTTTCTCCACCCCCCCACGCCCCACTCTTCTTATTGTCTTATAGTCAGGTGCGTCTTATAAACCGAAAAATACGCTACTGTGTTTCCCCAAAAATAAGACAGGGCCTTATTTTCTTTTGACATCCCCCCCCCCCCCCCAATAAGCACTTGGCCTTATTTTTGGGAGGGTCTTATTATTTTTGAGGTGCAGGAGGCGGCGAGCGTGGTCACCTCATGGCTACTGCTGTGTTGCAGTATTTTCAGGGAGGGCTTATTTTTAGCGCATGCGCTCAAAAGCCCAATCGGGCTTATTATCTGAGGAGGTCTTATTCTCGGGGAAATAGGCTAAGAATTGTCGTACTTCAGAGTTGGGGACCGATTGTCCCTCTATCTTTGTGTGTGTGTGTGCGTGTGTGTAATGGCTCTTGATTTCTCCTTCCCGCTTCTTCCTGCTCCCCCCAACCCACAGGCCGAAGCCCACCCACACGACGGTCAACTGCTGGTTTTGTAACCAGGACACCGTGGTGCCGTACGGGAACCGCAATTGCTGGGATTGTCCGAATTGTGAGCAATACAACGGATTTGAAGAGGTGAGGCTGGCGTTGCTTCGGGGTGCGGCAGTCCCTATTGGGGGGGGGGTCGCAGCGGGTTGGTGTCTGCGCCCATCAACATTTCTGCCCCTTCGCAACGTTAAAAAGAGTTTTGATTCCTCTACATTAGTGTGATTTGACAAAGCCAGGAGACATACATAGGCGTGCTCATTTTTCTCGGTTGTGAAAAAGATCGAATCCTTAAATGCCACAGAAAGAAAGGAGATAAATTAATCAATATGAAATATCCCCTAGCTATAAAATGAATGAATCCCTTTGAAGCAAACGTGCCTATTCAAATTGACCCTGATTCATTGAAAAGGATTAATGAAATGTGGGGGACACTTCCTCACCCCAGTTCAAGCAAAAACGTAGCTGTGTATTTATTTATTTATTTTATTTATTTATCAAATTTATATCCCGCACCTGTCTCCGGATTGGACTCAGGGCGGAGCACAGGAAAGGAATAAAATGTAAAAAAAAAAAAATACAGGATATATTTAAAGATAAAGGTTCCCCTCGCACATATATGCCAGTTGTTCCCAATTCTAGGGGGCGGTGCTCATCTCTGTTTCACTTTCCAACGACGTCTCCATGGTCTGACTAAATGCTGACGGCACACGGAACGCTGCTCCCTTCCCGCCAAAGGTGGTCCCTATTTTTCTACCTGCATTTTTTACGTGCTTTTGAACTGCTAGGTTGGCAGAAGCTGGGACAAGTCACGGGAGCTCACTCCGTTAGGCGGCGCTGGGGATTCGAACCGCCAAACTGCGGACCTTATTGATCGACAATCTCAGCATCTTAATATCCCTAATAAGCTGTGCATTTAGGGATGTTGAATTTATCTTGCATTTTGGCCCCGACGCCTCCCAAATCCAACGGCAGCACGCTGCAAAGATTTGATAGATTAGATATTGGTGCAGAGAAGCTAAAATTGAAGGTTGGATTCATTGAATGGGTTTACCCAAAATGTAAATATTGCAGTATATTACACAGCCTCATGCTGCTTAACTAAGTTCCCTTTTATAAACGAATAAATGAAATTATTAATGTATCTTAAAATAGAAAACTATCTTTAGACAGATTTTTTTTAAAAAAATTTAAAAGCATTTTACTAAAATACATTGGATAAGAATCAAAAAAATCCGATTTAAATTTTTAAAAATCCGATTTCATTTTTAAAAATAATTTTTTAAAAAAAGTTTTTTTGATTTGTATCCGCATTTATTTGCAAAAGGTGCAGAAAAACATCTTTGCGCATGCTCACCAGGGACGCACTCTTGAAAAGCCAAACTTCTTGGTTGTAGCGCAACTGCCGGGGCATGCGCGCACCGTTTTTTTGACTCTGCCGCGCACGCAAAGGGATTGTGCTCCGGAAAAGCCAAACTTCCGGGATCTGGCGCACATGCGCACCTGACAATCAGCTGTCATGCGCATACCGGTTTTTGGCACTGCCACGCACGCACAGGACAGCTGATCGTCGTGCTTGCATGCATGCCAGAAAGTTGGAAGACAAGCAGGCAAGGCCGTGCGTGGTGGGTAGCATGCCTCTGAGTGCCACTTTGGGCATTCATTGATACGCATTCTTATAAATACTATTTAACATTTATCTATTCATCCTTAATCTCTATACACATTCTTACATATATACTGTATGATACAGTTTGGATCGCTTTCTTGCCACCTCGTGTCACCATCTTATTTTGCAACAGCCCCACTCCTACTTTCTCAAGCTCCCTTCTCTGCCTTCTTCTTTCCTCCTCTCATTTCTCCTCTCTTCTCTCCTTTTCCCCTCTCTTTCCTCTCTCTTTCTCTCCTCTCTTCTTTCTTATCCTCTCTCTCCTACTCTTAATTCCCCACCCTTCCTTTCTCTACTTTACCCTTTCTTCCTTTCCCTCCTCTTCTCTCCTCTTTCCGTTGTTGCCTTTGCTTGTTTATTTTCTCTGATGGGTTCTGGGGGTTGGCGTTTCAGCAATCCAAACTTAATAATAATAATAATAATAATAATAATAATAATAATAATAATAATAATAATAATAATAATAATAATAATAATAATAATAATAATAATAATAATAATTTAATTTGTAGACCGCTCCCTCTCCCCATAGGGACTCGGAGCGGTGCACAGGAAGAATAAAAACAAGTATACAAACATATGAGGGGATAAATGGGGAACTCATCAAATTCGCAGACGACACCAAGCTGGCAGGAATAGCCAACACTCCAGAAGATAGGCTTAAGATACAGAAGGATCTAGACAAACTTGAACATTGGGCACTGTCTAATAAAATGAAATTCAATTGTGAAAAAAGTAAGGTCCTACATATAGGCAAGAAAAACCAAATGCACAAGTACAGTATAGGTGGTACCTTGCTCAATAGTAGCAACTGTGAGAGGGATCTCGGAATCCTAGTGGACAACCATTTAAATATGAGCCAGCAGTGTGCAGCAGCTGCCAAAAAAGCCAACACAGTTCTAGGCTGCATCAACAGAGGGATAGAATCTAGATCGCGTGAAGTGTTAATGCCACTGTATAGTGCCTTGGTAAGGCCACACTTGGAATACTGCATACAGTTTTGGTCGCCACGATGTAGAAAAGACGTGGAGACTCTGGAAAGAGTGCAAAGAAGAGCAACCAAGATGATTAGAGGACTGGAGACTAAGACATATGAAGAACGGCTGCAGGAACTGGGTATGTCTAGTTTGATGAAGAGAAGGACCAGGGGAGACATGATAGCAGTGTTCCGATATCTCAGAGGGTGCCACAAAGAAGAGGGAGTCAAACTTTTCTCCAAGACACCTGGGGGCAGGACAAGGAGCAATGGGTGGAAACTAACCAAGGAGAGAAGCAACTTAGAACTAAGGAGAAATTTCCTAACAGTAAGAACAATTAACCTCTGGAACAGCTTGCCTCCAGCAGTTGTGAATGCCCCAACCCTGGAAGTCTTTAAAAAGATGTTAGACAGCCATTTGTCTGAAATGGTATAAGATTCCTGCCCATGCAGGGGGTTGGACTAGAAGACCTACAAGGTCCCTTCCAACTCTGCTATTGTATTGTATTGTATTATTGTATATTTAAAAACAGATTAAACCTTATTCCTGTGCTAAAAATTCCCCATTAAAACTAAAACTAAACTAAACTAAAATTCCCAATAAATTAAGTATAATAAAACCCCATAGAAAGAGAGACTACCCTAGGCCGGCCAGGCAGAAAAGATGTGTTTTTAATTTTAGACGGAAGGAGCGGAGGTCCGTGGTCGTTCTAATGTCGGGGGGAAGGTCGTTCCAGAGGGCTGGGCCCGCCACAGAGAGAGCCCTTCCCCTGGGCGCCGCCCGCTGACAAAGTCTAGTGGACGGCACCCGGAGAAGTCCCTCTCTGTGGGAGCGAATCGGCCGTGAGGATGTATATTATATATATATATATATATTATATAATATATAATATATATATATATTAAGGCTCTGATTTAGGCCCAGTACTCTTCAACATCTTCATCAATGATTTGGATAAGAGGATAAATGGGGAACTCATCAAATTTGCAGACGACACCAAGCTGGGAGGAATAGCCAACACTCCAGAAGATAGGCTTAAGATACAGAAGGATCTTGACAAACTTGAACATTGGGCACTATCTAACAAAATGAAATTCAATTGTGAAAAAAGTAAGGTTCTACATTTAGGCAAGAAAAACAAAATGCACAGGTACAGTACAGGTGGTGCCTTGCTCAATAGTAGCAACTGTGAGAGGGATCTTGGAATCTTAGTGGACAACCATTTAAATATGAGCCAGCCGTGTGCAGCAGCTGCCAAAAAAGCCAACACAGTTCTAGGCTGCATAAACAGAGGGAGAGAATCTAGATCACGTGAAGTGTTAATGCCACTGTATAGTGCCTTTGAAGGCCACACTTGGAATACTGCATACAGTTTTGGTCGCCACGATGTAGAAAAGACGTGGAGACTCTGGAAAGAGTGCAGAGAAGAGCAACCAAGATGATTAGGGGACTGGAGGCTAAAACATATGAAGAACGGTTGCAGGAGCTGGGTATGTCTAGTTTGATGAAGAGAAGGACCAGGGGAGACATGATAGCAGTGTTCTGATATCTCAGAGGGTGCCCCAAAGAAGAGGGAGTCAAACTATTCTCCAAGGCACCTGGGGGCAGGACAAGAAGCAATGGGTGGAAACTAATCAAGGAGAGAAGCAACTTAGAACTGAGGAGAAATTTCCTGACAGTCAGAACCATTAACCTCTGGAACAGCTTGCCTCCAGAAGTTGTGAATGCCCCAACACTGCAAGTCTTTAAGAAGATGTTGGATAGCCATTTGTCTGAAATGGTATAAGGTTCCTGCCCACGCAGGGGGTTGGACTAGAAGACCTCCAAGGTCCCTTCCAACTCTGCTATTGTATTGTATTGTATATTGTCCCTTAAAATAAATTTCTATTGAACAATAATTCACATAAACATTGAACAAAGACTGAGGGGTTTAAGCAGGCATGAGAGGTTTTGAAAGCGATTAAAACTGATTTGTTAGAACCTCCTTCTCTTTCTTCCCGTCCCGCTTAGAATGGAGATTACAACAAGCCCATCCCAGCTCAGTACATGGAGAATCTAAACCACGTCGTTTCTGTGGCGGAGGCCTTCTACGACCCCACCAAGCCCCAACAGTGGGTCAGCAGCCAAGTCCTCCTTTGTAAGAAGTGTAACAACCACCAGACCATGAAGATCAAGCAACTGGCGTCCTTCACCCCCCGAGAGGAGGTAGGGGAGCGCCCCCACCCACCCCCACCCGGCGGGACAGCGAACGAAAATCCCTTCCCCTGGCCGGCTTTGCTCCTGGCCTCGGTCTTGCTCCTCTGTAAAATGGGTGCATTGTTTTACTCCGTGGGCCCCTTTGGAGTAACGCTACTTATGTGATGGACTTCCCCCCGCTGTCTTCTCTACACAATTGCACGCTCCGGGTGCCTAAGAAAACACCAGGTGGTCCTCGGGTTGCGGCCGTAATTGAGCCCGAAATTTACGTTGCCAAGTTGAACCGTTCGTTAAGTGAGTTTTGCCCCGTTTTACGAAATAGCCTTGCTGTGTGTTGTATCCTTGCCCGTTCAATTAGTAACACGGTTGTTAAGTGAATCCGGGTTTCCCCATCGACTTTGCATGTGGGAAGGTCATTAAAAGCGGGTCACGTGACACACACACACACCTCCCGGGACGTTGCGACCGTCATAAATATGAACCTGTTGCCAAGCATCCAAATTTTGATGACGTAACCATGGGGGAGGGGGGATGCTGCTACGGTTGTAACTTTCGCTTAAGTCCCTGATTCCCACGCCTCCCCCTTCCTCTGATTCGGCCTCTCTTTCTCTATCTCTCTTTCTCTCTCTCTCTCTCTCTTTTTCTTTCTCTTTCTCTCTTTTTCTTTCTCTATTTCTTTCTCTCTTTCTCTCTCTTTCTCTGTTTCTCTTTCTCTCTTTCTCTTTCTCGCTCCCTTTCGCTCTTTCTCTTTTTCTTTCTCTTTCTTTTTCTCTCTCTCTTTCTCTCTTTCTCTTTCTCGCTCTCTTTTGCTCTTTTTCTTTCTCTCTCTCTCTCTTTTCTTTCTCTTTCTCTTTCTCTCTCTCTCTCTTTCTCGCTCTCTCTCTTTCTCGCTCTTTCTTTTTCTTTTTTTTCTTTCTTTCTCTCTTTTTCTCTCTTTCTCTCTCTTTCTCGCTCTCTTTCTCTCTCTTTTTCTTTCTCTCTCTTTTTTTCCTTTCTCTTTCTCTCTTTCTCTCTTTCTCACTCTCTTTCGCTCTTTTTCTTTCTCTCTCTCTCTCTCTTTTTTTTCTCTTTCTCTCTCTCTCTCTCTCTCTCTCTCTCTTTTCTTACTCTTTTTCTCTCTCTCTCTTTCTCTGTGTCTCTCTCAGCGGCCGAGAGGCCACACACTTACCCAATGTTTAATTCCAATTTCTCTCTCTTGGGACAGGGCAAATACGACGAAGAAATCGAAGTATATAAACACCACTTGGAGCAGACCTATAAACTCTGCCGGCCCTGCCAAGCCGCCGTCGAATATTACATCAAGCACCAAAACCGCCAGCTTCGAGCACTGCTCCTCCGCCACCATTTCAACAACCGGAAAAGCGACAAAAGCTACATGCAGGTAGGAAGGGGGTGTCCTCCCATCCCGGCGGCGTTTTCCCGGACCGCGAAGCACCCCTCCCCCTTGATTCCATGCAGAGAAGAGGCCCAACCCCTTTTTTTTAGAGAGGGAGGGGGAGAGAGAGAAAAAGGGAGGGAGGTGTGGTGGCCTAGAGGTGGAACTCTGGCCTCACAGTCAGGAGTTCGATCCTAGGTAGAGGCAGATTTTTCTCTCTCTGGGCACAATGAGAATATGTCTGCTGAACAAAACTCCTCATTAGCAACAGGAAAGGCATCTGGCCATGAAAACACTCACCTCCATTCAGTTGCCCAGAGTCCAATCCCGCAAGGGATGATGGGATGGTTAAATGATGATGATGATAGAGGGAGGTCCTTTCTTCTGTCCAGTTCTCTTTAACCGTTTCCCAGAAATTGGTCAAGTCGGCATGGAGCATAGAGTCCTAGGGCTGGAAGGGACCTCGGAGGTCTTCTAGTCCAACTCCTGCTCAAGGCTGGAAGGGACCTCGGAGGTCTTCTAGTCCAACTCCTGGTCAAATGGTTGTTTTATTTTTTGAAAACGTACACCAGATCTGCGTTGTCTGAAGTTTCATTTCTCTCCCCTTCCCCCTCCCCCGGTAGAGCTTTTACGCTTCGGCTTCTGCGGGCAACACCACCCCACTGCGAGTGATCCTGCTGCGGATTCTGGCCTTCCTCAGTTGCGCCACTCTTGTGGTGATGGCGCTCTACGGGTCAGGGGACCCGTTTTTCTCGGGTTCTGCAACATCCCCGCTTCCGCCGAGCCCAGATCCGTCGAGGAACAAAACCGGGCCACCCCCGCCGGTGATCCTGCCGCGTAACGGCTCCCTCCTGGAATCGATCGTCTGGCAGGAGGCGATCCAGTCTCTCTCAACGCGAGCCGTGGGGATGCTGGAAGCCGCCTGGGTCTACGGGAAGAACCATCAAACGGCCGTGGTCGTCCTGGGGCTGTTCACCTGCATCCTGGCTATGTTGCTGGCAGGACGGATCAGGTACGATGGGGGAGACGGTCTGCGTGAAGGACTTTGGGAGAGAGAGGAAGCCAAGGGCCCACAATTGCGATGCAACCCCTCGATAAACCTGCATGTTGTAGGGGCGCTTAAATCTCCCAGGGCAGGGGTTGTTAACCTTAGACACTCAAAGAGCCACAAAGGTCTAACCGGAAGCTCCATCCTCTCACCATGTTCAACTCTAGAGCCGACCGGAAGTCCAATTCCTCCACCATAGAGTCTCCTCCTAGCGCGGTGTCCTTTTTCCTCCACCTCTCCTAACCAACACCCACACAGACAATCGGGGACTAACTCCCTCTGTCCTCAACACCCATGCAGACAATTGGGGACTAACTCCCTCTGTCCTCAACACCACGCAGACAATCGAGGACTAACTCCCTCTGTCCTCAATACGCACACAGACAATCAAGGATTAACTCCCACTGTCCTCAACACCCACACAGACAATCGAGGACTAACTCCCTCTGTCCTCAACACCCACGCAGACAATCGGGGACTAACTCCCTCTGTCCTCATCACCCACGCAGACAATCGGGGACTAACTCCCTCTCTTCAACACCCACGCAGACAATCGAGTACTAGCTCCCTCTGTTCTCAACACCCACGCAGACAATCGGGGACTAACTCCCTCTGTCCTCAACACCCACGCATACAATCGGGGACTAACTCCCTCTGTCCTCAACACCCACGCAGACAATCGAGGACTATCTCCCTCTGTCCTCAATACCCACGCAGACAATCGAAGACTAACTCCCTCTATCCTCAACACCCATGCAGATAATCGGGGACTAACTCCCTCTGTCCTCAACACCCACGCAGACAATCGAGGACTAACTCCCTCTGTCTTCAACACCCACGCAGACAATCGAGGACTAACTCCCTCTGTCCTCAACACCCACGCAGACAATCGGGGACTAACTCCCTCTGTTCTCAACACCCATGCAGACAATTGGGGACTAACTCCCTCTGTCCTCAACACCCACGCAGACAATTGAGGACTAACTCCCTCTGTCCTCAACATCCATGCAGACAATCGAGGACTAACTCCCTCTGTCCTTAACATCCACACAGACAATCGGGGACTAACTCCCTCTGTCATCAACACCCACAAAGACAATCGGGGACTAACTCCCTCTGTCCTCAATACCCACACCGACAGAGTGTTGTGGCCCGCCATCAAAGCTGGCAGCAAATTCGGAGAGTGAGGAAGTTGGGGAGGAAGATGGGCCAGTCCTGGAGTCTGGGGAAGGCTCCGTGTCGGAGGCAGAGAGGGGACAAGACTGTCAATCGGCTGCCTTCAGAGTCAGACATCAGTGAGGCAGAAGAACAGCTGGAGCCTGTTCCCAGTGGACGCATGCACAGAGTTGCCAGACGAAGGGAAGAGCTAAAGAACAGGGGGCGACTTGGGAGGAAGGCCACAGGTGGACGATGAACGGCCCCTCCCAGAGGGAATAAAAGAGGAGCGGCAGGGGAGTGGAGTTTGCAGGAGACCATTAGTTTGTGACTCCCCAAGACTCCAAGCCAGATAAGGTCGGTGATCGTAAATCCTCCCTCGAAAGTCTTTCCTGGATGTGAATGAGCAGAATTCACAGTCAATTAATAAAAGGGGATTTTGTCAGGACGAGGAGTTGACTTCCTGCTCTTGGGAGGCCTAGGTGAGAAACACACACACACACACACACCCTGGTGCAAGGGTGTCTTCCTTCAGGTTCTCCCGAAAATTGACCCGCTCTTTTTTGCCTTCCAGGCTTCGACGCATCGACGCCTTTGCTGCTTTCCTCTGGCTGCTGGTGATGGGCTTCCACTTGGTAGAGCGGTATCTGCAGGTGGACATCCCTAGCTGGGTGGAGACCGCCAAGTTCGGCACCACCTCCCTGTGCTGCTTGGTGGGATTCGCAGCCGCCGTGGCCACGCGGAAGCCCGGGGGTCAGTGGAGACCTCGGCCCCGAAGGTCAGAGCCCCGGCAGTGACTTTGGCGGGTGGGCCGAGTGGGGAGGGGTCGAAGCGCCTAAAAACGCCTTCACATTTCTCTCCCCGCGGCTTCATCTTCGCTCTTCCCATCTCAGCTTTTTTTTCCTCCTCTTCCTCACTTCCTCTTAGGAAGCTACCGGGGGGGGGGGGAAGGGGGGAGGTCCCAAGCCGGCTTGGCTTCACTTCCACGGGGAGGGGAGGGGGGTGGGGAAGGAGGGGTGGGTGGGAGAGAAACGGATGGTTGTGAAGATCCCATTTCAGTCTTGAAGATTTTGGGCTAGGGTAGCTGTGGTGTCTCGCTTAACGCCAAAAAAGAAATGACGTAGATAAAATTGAGTCGAAGGCCATTTCGTCCCTGAAAACTGTGATGGCGGACCTATGACACGCGTGCCAGAAGTGGCCCGTGGAGCCTTCTTTATGGGTGCACGCGCCATTGCCAGCTTCTTCTCTTCTGGTTTCTGGTGCGTGCATGCACACCGGTCAGCCGATGTTCGGGTTTCTGGCACTCCGGCATGCGCGAACATCCGCTTTGCTGGGAGCACATGTACTCATGTGCTGGAAACCAGAAGACCAGGTGCCCGGCGCGCGCATGCATACCGGCCAGCTAGTCTCCCAAGTTTCCGCGGTTCCAGAAACGCGCGTTGCGGTTTGGCCGCTCGGTGCCGAAAACGTACGCCACCCCTGCCTTAAGGGAAGCGATGAATGGAATAAACACGGAACAACAGGTAGAGGAATCCGTGAACCTCCCAGGAACTTGGGCAAAAAATAATAATAATAATACAGTAATCCCTCGTTTTTCGCGGTTAATCGGGACCGGACCCTTCCGCGGAAACTGAAAAACCGCGAAGTAGGATTCGCAATACACTATACCGGAAACTTTGAGTTGGTGGACATCGTTTAAAGCAAGCACTAGGGGGCGCTTGCCTCCTACCAATGCATTTTTTTTCTATTCTGTATTATTGCAAAACCCGCGAAGCACTGAAGCCGCGGAAAACGGGGGATTACTGTATTATTTTAATGGACTTGGAGGCTTTGCGAGTTAAAACTGGATTGAACCTTAGCTTGAATTGACACTTCTTTGCATGGGTACGTTTAAGTTGGCATGGGGATGTTGGGGGGGGGGGTTGCTTTGGTTTGAAGGGTGCGGTGTTTTCTTTTTAATATTTTATATTTCCCCAACTTCTTCAAACTGACACGTGGCCTTTTGCGGCCCTTTCGCTTGGATCAGGGCTCTTCTCCCAAGGGAAGGGAGCCTGCGAAAAGCCCCCGCATCATTCCCCTCTCTTTCTGGCCTCTCTTAACGCCTCTTTTCTCCTCTTTTTTCTTAAAATGTAAATCCCCAGCCAGGTTGATCGGCCGCTGCCCCTTACGCAGTTTTCCCCCCGCCTCTTTCAAAGAAAAAAATTGGAATTATTAAAAGGATCCCGGTTGAGGTTGTGGGTGGGGGGGAGAAATTCTGCTCTGCTGAACTCAAAGCATCTCTTGGCTTTTTTTAAACAACCCTCCGCCCCAATCTGTCTTTTAAAAATCTTTTTAAATGACAGAGAGAGAAGGATTGGGAAAACTTGAGCACGTCAAAAAAAAATCCAATTTTTTGTTAACCCAACTCGCCTTGGCTTGTTTTTAAAGACTTATTTTTAATCCTGGGCATGTTTTGTGTGTTTGTGCATTTTAATACCTTTAATATATATTTTCACCTCTTCCAAGAGTTTTGCCATTCTCCGATGCCTCTTTTCCAGGGTTGGGATTGCAGCTCCCATCAATTGCCCACACAGGAGTGCGGGGGCTGATAGGAATTGTAGTGCAACTTCCTGGGACTGGAGGCTTTTTTTCTCTCTTCTTCGTGGTTGGGTTTTTTTTGTTTTTTCCAATCCTTTCTCCAATGTTGATTTTTAATCTTTCACTTTAGCTTAAAGGGGGGGAAAAACACGCCTTTGTGAAGAAAGTAGGCTTTTCAATTTCAGTTTAATTTTAATTTATTAGACTTTTATCCCGCACCTATCTCCCCGAAGGGACTCGGGGCGAATCAAATCTTGGGAATCACGGATGTAGCATTATTTATTCTCTGATATTATAACCAACTTTATGTTTAACTGGAGCAGATATCTGTATACTTTGTTTAATAAGCTTTGACAAATTCTGAACGGGTCCCACCAGCCAAACGAAGTTTTATTTCCTCCGCTCGGACCTGGGACATACAAATAATACTAATAAAAAGGAGGATATTTGTAGCTCAGGGTTGCCATGAAGAGTCGTCATTGCTCTCTGTTTTCTTGCTTGTTTTCTTCCAGGTGTTTCATTATCCAAAACCAGGTAACTACTCCCCTAGCGACTGATGGCGTTACCTAGTTTGGGCAATGAAACGTCTGCAAGAAAACGAGCAAACTCAGAGAGCGCCAAGGACCCCTTAAAAAAATGTGAATCTCTGCCTCTTTTTCCATTCCTGAATAACTTAACTTGAAAAAGGGTCAAACCCGGTTACGATGGTTACTTGGCCTAGATGCGTGCATCTAAATTACATTTTCTCTCTTGGAGCTCAGCTGGAGACGAAGAAATAATAAAATAACCATGTTTGCAGGTTTTTAAATATTTTTTTCTTTCGTATCTTAGCCCAACTGTTTATTTCACCATGTAACGGGCAGCGGGAACAGTATAGTCTAGCCTTTATGGTCATTTTACATCATGTATATACAACGAAATTGGTTTTAGCCTCCACAACATAAATAGCATAAAGGATAATCCCTGTGCAAATAATTAGGGGAAATAAAAAGAAAATAAAAAGGAAAACGAGTCATACGTTTGCGTGGAGTGATTGTGGTTGTGTTTAAGAGCCTGACGACCCAAGGATAGGAACTATTTTGAAACCAGCTCAGCAATTTAACCAAAGCTGATCGAATTTTCAACGGGATCCTTTCCACCTTGGGGCAAAATCGTGCAAGATCCTAATTATTAATTTTTTTCTCGGCCAACTGGGTTAAGACCCACGAAGCTTTAGGAGGTGTTTCGGGCGTCGCAATAATGATGATGATTGAACTTATTATTATTTATCTTTTAATATTTTATCCCTGTGCCTGATTTTGTTAACACTAATTGTTGAAAATAAAAGGCGCCTTGACCATACCGCTTTTCCAATTGACTTTATTATTATTTCTGGGACTTGCTGTCATCGTGACGGTGGATAACGTTTGCTCCGATAAACAGCGCTCGCCGTTCCCTCCTTGGTAACTGAAAGTAAGGGGGGGTGGGGGAGTCTTTCTAAGATGATCCCCAAGGTGGCTCAGTGGTTAAGACGCTGAGCTTGTCGATCAGAAAAGATCGGCAGTTTGGCGGTTCGAATCCTCAGCGCCGCCTAACGGAGGGAGTTCCCGTGACTTGTCCCAGCTTCTGCCAACCTAGCCGTTCGAAAGCACGTTGAAAAATGCAAGTAGAAAAATAGGAGCCACCTATGGCGGGAAGAGAACAGCGTTCGGTGCGCCTTCGGGAGTTGAGTGACCACGGAGACGTCTTCGGACAGCGCTGGCTCTTCGGCTTTGGAACGGAGATGAGCACCGCCCCCTAGAGTCGGGAACGACTAGCACAGATGTGCGAGGGGGGAACCTTTACTTTTAAGGTATTTCTCCCAACTTCCCAATTTCTGTGGGCAAAGGGTAGATAGGTTGAGCCCCTCATTTGGAGCTGAAGGATTGTGGTTGATCAGCAAACCAGGGTTGTGCAGATAAACACAGTGTAGAGAATCTTATATGCGTCCTTTCCGTTCCTGGTTAAACAGGTTTATCTAAATGTACCTTTCGGTGTCTCTGGCTTTTAATGGTTTTATGCCAGGCTTCAGAAGAATTTGGTCAATTCCCACCAGGGAATTGTGAGGAATCTCTGCTTTTCCTGGACTCCGGTCTCCCTCATTCCTGATCATCGATGGTGTTTGGAGTCCAGAAGGCTTCATAGGTCTTCCAGGATGGCTCAACTGGGACTGGTTCCCCCCCCCCCCCCAAATATGAAAAGCAAAATTGGGGGTACGTCGATACAAAACTGTCTTGGTCCCAGCCAAAGAACATAAAAGAACAGAGTTGGAAGGGACCTTGGAGGTCTTCTAGCCTGACCCCCTGCTCAAGCAGGATAGCCTATATACCATTTCAGACAAATGGCTCTCCAACATCTTGAAGACTTGCAGTGTTGGGGCATTCACAACTTCTGGAGGCAACTTCTGTTCCACTGGTTAATTGTTCTAACTGTCAGGAAATTTCTCCCTAGTTCTAAGTTGCTTCTCTCCTTCATTAGTTTCCACCCATTGCTTCTTGTCCTGCCCTCAGGTGCCTTGGAGAATAGCTTGACTCCCTCTTCTTTGGGGCATCCCTTGAGATATCGGAAGACTGCTATCATGTGTCCCCTAGTCTTTCTCTTCATTAAACTAGACATCCCCAGTTCCTGCAACCGTTCTTCCTATGTTTTAGCCTCCAGTCCCCTGATCCTCTTTGTGGCTCTTCTCTGCACTCTTTCCAGAGTCTCCACATCTTTTCTACATCGTGGCGACCAAAACCGGATGCAGTTGTATTCCAAGTGTGGCCTTACGAAGGCCTTGTAAAGTGGTATTAATGCTTGATGCAATCAATCAAGAGATTTGGAGATGTGTAAAGTTTTCAAGGGACACGGTGGCCCAGTGGTTAAGACGCTGAGCTTGTCGATCAAAAAGGTCAGCAATCAGGCGGTTCGAATCCCCAGCGCCGCATAACGGAGGGAGCTCCCGTGACTTGTCCCAGCTTCTGCCAACCTAGCAGTTCGAAATCACGTAAGAAATGCAAGTAGAAAAATAGGATCCACCTTTGGTGGGAAGGGAACAGCGTTCCGTGCGCCTTCGGGCGTTGAGTCACATGACCACGGAGACGTCTTCGGACAGCGCTGGCTCTTCGGCTTTGAAGCGGAGATGAGCGCTGCCCCCTAGAGTCGGGAACGACCAGCACATAGGCGCGAGGGGGGAACCTTTGCTTTTAAAGTTTTCAAAATGAGTCAGATTTTTTGGGGTGGCATCTTCAGCCCCCCAGACCTGAACTGCCAACGATAGCTTTTTCAGCGCAAAACTAAGATCATGTGCCCAGTCCTCATGGCTTCCTGCGCCTGCTTCGAAGGAGGAGAAGGCGGCTAAGCAGAACCAAACGGGGTGCAAATCAAGAAATGTTCGGTTTGCTCGGACGCCGGTAGCGATCATCATCACCTCCTCCAGATCCTGGTTGCCCCAAAGGTAGTTTTGGATTTTTTTTCAGGACTTTCTACTTTTTCTTGCAAAGACATTTCGCTTCTCCTCCGAGAAGCTTCTTCAGCTCTGACTGGATGGTGGGGAAGGGAAGGATTGATCAAACTTTCCAAGATCTCCCACCCCGTTGATTCCTCCTTAAGACGGTACCAGCCTGTCTCCTTCCTCTTCTGCCTTCCTCTTTGTCCTCCGTGTGCCATCCAGCAAGCTTCAATTGATGCCTCTGGTGCCCCCATCAGCCGCTTCTGTCCAGGGATCGGCTGGTACCCGAGCCGCCGCGGTGACATCCCCCCCTCCTCTCCCCTCCTCTTGCTCGCGGGAGCTGTTGAACCGCCCCCTCCCCAAACACCGGCTGGGCTCAGCCAATGGCAGGGAGCCATGTAAATGTGCCCAGCCCTTCAGACCAATGGGTAGTGCCCGGATGGAGAGACAAAGGCATTTGTGCGAGAGAGAGCCGGCCAAGGGGATTTGGGTCTAGTTGATTTTATTTTCTTATTCCTTGCAAGGGACGAGGGCCTGTTTCTTTTTGTCTCGGAGGGACAGGGGGATTGGGTGTGTGTGTGTGTGTGTGTGTGTGTCATCTCTGTTGTTGTTTTTGTCGGGTGGGTTTTTCTTCCCATTGTGTTCAGGCACCTTCTAAATCCCCCTCCCTTTTTTAAACAAAAAATGCTTCCCATCCGCTGGAGCCTCCCTTTAAAGAAAAATCTCATTTGCGTCTTATTTGAAATCCGGGCGGGGGAAAAAAAGCTCTTTTATTGTGCAAAGCTTTGATTTATTTTTTGACAAAATGGCACAGGTTTGACACAAGCTTTTTGTGAGTTTTTCTTTATTTCTCTCTCTCTGTTTCTTTCTCTCCCTCTTCTTCCCTTTGTCTTTCTCAATCTTTCTCTTCTTTCTTTCCCTCCCTCCCTCCTTCTCCTTCCCTTTTTCTTTTTCTTCCCCTTTCTCTTTCTCTCATCCTCCCACTTCCTTTCTCTCTCTCTCTCCTTCCTTTTCCTTCTTTCTTTCTCTTTCTCAATCATTCCTTCCCTTTTCCCTCCCATTCTTTCTCTCCTTCTCTTTCTCGCTATCCTTTTTTCTTTCCCTCTCCCACCTTCCCTCTTTCTTTCCCTTTCTCTTTCTCTATTCCTCCCTCTTTCTCTCCCTCTCCTTCCCTTTCTCTTTTTCTCTTTCTCTTTCCCAATCTTTCTCTTCTTTCTTTTCTCTCCCTCTTTCTCTCCCCCTCCTTCTCTTTCTTTCTCTTTTTCTTTCTTTCTTTCTTTCTTTCTTTCTCCCTTGCTCTCTCTCTCCCTCTTTTTCTTTCCCTCCCTCTCCTTCCCTTTGTCTTTCTCAATCTTTCTCTTCTTTCTTTCCCTCCCTCTCCTCCCTTTCTTTTTTTTTCTTTCTTTCTCTTTCTCTCATCCTCCCACTTTCTTTCTCTCTCACTCCCTTACTTTTCTTTCTCTTTCTCAATCATTCTTTCCCTTTTTCCCTCTCTTTCTCTCCCTCTCTCTCCCTTTTTCTTTCCCTTTCTCTTTCTCTCTCCCTCCCTCTCTCTCCCTCGCCTTCCCTTTCTCTCTTTTTCTTTCCCAATCTTCCTCTTCTTTCTTTTCTCTTTCTCCCTCCCTCTTTCTCTCCCTCTCCTCTTTCTTTCTTTCTCTTTCTCAATCTTTCTTTTCCCTTTCCTTCCCTTTTTCTCCCTATCCCCTTTCTTTTTCTTTCTCTCTTAATCTTTCTTTCTCTCTCTCTCTTTCTCTCTCTCTCCCTCTCTTTTTCTCCTTTCCCTTTCTCTCTCTCTCTTTCTCTTTCTCAATCTTTTCTTCCTTTCCCGCCCCTTCCCCTCCTCTCTCTCTTCCAAACCAATTCTCACTGCCATTTCAACCACACCTTTTTCTGTCTTTTGTTCTTGCACCCATGTGATACCTTTATCGGAGAAAAATCAGCTGTGGTTTTCTTTTTTCCCCAATTCCCTCTTGTCCAAACACATGTGGCGTTTGGACAAGAAAAAGAAAATGCACACATTCCTATTCCCGCTTTCTGAATAAGATCCGTATCGATTAGCCCCCCAAAAAGGATCATTTTCAAATTCTCCGGCACTAACTCCAATAATTGTCCTGGTATATTTTTCTCACCACGGATGGATGAACTGCCTGGAAATGCACACCTCTTTGTGGGAAGGGAACTGAACGTAACAATCAAATAATTCAGCTGATTGTAATTCGGTGCTTGTAAGATTTGGGCGGAACACAGCTGGTTTCGCAATGCCTTAGATCCTTTTTCTCGATCTGTACAAACTTTTAAGATGCCTGGACTTCATTTCCCAGGATTTCCCCCAGCCACTGAGGAATCCTGGGAGTTGAAGTCCACACACCTTAAAATTGTTCAGTTGGAGAAATGCATCACTAAGACAAAATACTCCAACTTTTCAGGAATCTACAGAACCCTACAGAAAGTGGAAGACTAATTTGCAGTTGTATTTATTTATTTATCAAATTTTCGAGAGGGACTCGGCGGCTAAGACACTGAGCTTGTCGATTGGCAGTTCGGCGGTTCGAATCCCCAGCGCCGCGTAACGGAGGGAGCTCCCGTGACTCGTCCCAGCTTCTGCCAACCTAGCAGTTGGAAAGCACGTTAAAAAATGCAAGTAGAAAAATAGGAGCCGCCTTTGGTGGGAAGGGAACAGCGTTCCGTGCGCCTTCGGGAGTTGAGTCATGCCGGCCACATGACCCCTGAGACGTCTTCGGACAGCGCTGGCTCTTCGGCTTTGAAACGGAGATGAGCAGCGCCCCCTTAGAGTCGGGAACGACCAGCACATATGTGCGAGGGGAACCTTTGACCTTAACCTTATTTATCAAATTTATACAGCCCCCGCTGTCGCAGAAAAAATGACGCACTGAATTAAAACAACAAAAAATTTTTTTTAAAAAAAACGTCGTTATTAAAATGTAAACAAATCCACAAGAGGGAACGATTATTACGGAGAGTTTATGTCAAATAGAGATGGCAAAGAACATCCAGAATGCCATTAAACGCCTTGGAGTGAGACCCCTCTGCAAAGACCCCCATTGGCTGGAAACAAACTTGATTTTGGTTTATTGAGCCGAAAATTAGGGCGCGCACGCGGGAAAGGGGAAAACATTTCTAGCTTTTGTGCAAGGCATGGGGGAGGACGATTGCAAGCCCCCCCTTGCGACGTTGTGTGTGTGTGTGTGTCTCTCGTTGGCAGGTTTTCTCCAGGAGACCAAGTGGCCGTCTTCCCCAGCAGTGCTGAGTTCAGCTTCGCCTACCCCTCTGCTCCCCTCCCGTTCATCCCCAGTCCTCCCAGTATCCTCCAGTTGAACCAGCGGCTTTTCTGCTCCCCACGGCGGACGTCGTCTTCCTCTCTCCCCGGGCGGCTGAATCGGGCCCTTTCGCTCGGCACGATTCCTTCCCTGGCCAGGACTGGTAAGCTTGTTTTCTTTCCCTGCTTTGGCTGGTATAGTGGCGTTTTCGTTTTTGGTGGCTTTTCCAAGTGTCTAGTCCTTTGTGGGTTTGGCCTCGCTGAAGACAGAACCGCTGGCTTTCCTTGCCTAAGTATGCTTTTTTAATCCAATATTTACTATATTTACCGAAGTTCATTAAATAGTCGAATGAGTTCATCGTTATCTTAAGCTCCCCCCAACCCACGACAAAGATGTGAAACTAAAAATTATCTACAGGTATAGTCCTCAACTTAAGACCACAATCATCATCATCATCTTTTAATGACTCCATAATCCCTTGCAGGGTGGAGTCTGAATGGAGCTGGGTGTTTACTGGCCCGATGCCTTTCCTGTCGCCATTGTGGAGTTTGGTTAAGCAGAAACATTCTCATTGTGCCCGGAGAGAGAAATATCTGCCTCTACCTAGAATTGAACTCATGGCCTCCTGATTGTGAGGCGAGAGCTCCACCTCTAGACCAATGTACCACTCCCTCTCTAAGCGGTTTACAGAGTCAGCCTCTTCCCCCCCCCTCCAAACAATCCAGGTCCTCATTTGACCCACCGCGGAAGGATGGAAGGCTGAGTCGACCTTCAGCCTGGTGAGATTCGAACTGCAAAATTGCAGGTAGCCGGCAGTCAGTAGAAAGTAGCCTGCAGTACCGCCCTCTCGCCACTGCGCCACCAATTTGATTGTCCCCTCTCCCTGTGTTTTTTTGGCCCCCTTTGGGCACAATAATAACTTTGCCGCCGTTGCCCTACCCCTACAGCCCATCCCGATTAAAAATTATCTTTTTGTTCTCTGTGTTGAGATTCGGGCTACCTGTTCAGCGGAAGTCGGCCGCCCTCGCAGGCCTCCTGCCCCAAGGACTGGGCCGCGCCAGGTAAGCGGAAGGCGTGGGTCCCCCTCCTCTTCCACGCACCCTATTTGAACAAACTGACCTTTTTTTTCCTCTTGCCACACCTGGAATCCAGGTGTTTGCCTGTCGAATCAGGCCGGGAAGGTCTACCCTCCGTGCTTACATCAGTCAAAATGGGGCCACCCTTGTTTGGTGAGGGGTGATGGCTGAGAACACAGCTGGATTGGGGGGGGGGGCTCTGCCCTGTTCTCTGCCGGCCCCCTGGGAAGTTCCCGAGCCCACAAATTTCCCATAATATGGAATATCCATTTTGCGCGGAATCGGGATGTGGCGGATTCTAACCCCGTTTTTCTCGGCTTCCTTCCGGCCTTCCAGAATATTTCTCGGTCCTTTCCGGAAGCTGCATGCCCTCGCCGGCGCCCTCGCCAGCACCGTCGGTAGCCGGCTCCGTGGCGTCCAGTTCCAGCTCCTTGCGCTTCCGCCGGCCTCTGATCAGCCCCGCTCGGCTGAATTTGAAGGGGCAGCAGCTACGACTCTTCCGGGGACAAAGTGAATTCCACCACGGAGAAGATTTTGCCTGTTCAGAAAACAGCCTGTTCGCTCCGGAACGGTCCGTCTTTCCAAAAACGCACTTTGGGGAGCACAGCCCACCAGGTAGGCTTCATTTGGGAGACACTGGAAAAGATGCAGATACCGGACAGTCTCCAAGGGCAGTCCCGTGGGTCCGTCAATGTTATAGTTATAGCAGAGCTGGCCACAGATTCGCGCAGTGAGGAGGGTTGGGGAGGAAGATGGGCCAGTCCTGGAGTCGGGGGAAGGCTCTGAGGAGGGCTCTGGGTCGGAGGCAGAGAGGGGGCCAGGGCTGTCTGACAGTTATCAGCTGCCTTCGGAGTCAGTGAGGCAGAAGAACAGCTGGAGCCTGTTCCCAGCGTGCGCATGCGTAGAGTTGCCAGACGAAGGGAAGAGCTAAAGAACAGGGGTCAACCTTTGAGGAAGGCACAGGTGGACAAGGAATGGCCCCTCCCAGAGGGAATAAAAGAGGCGCAACAGGGGAGTGGAGTTTGCAGGAGACCAATTAGTTCGCTTCATTGATTCCTGACTCTCCAAGACTCCCGAGTGGTGCAAATGGTTGCTGTAGTCTTGCCATTTTTTTCCCAATTTGTTCCAATCCCAAATTACGTAGCTCAAAGTTACTCTTAATAAAAACTATTTTTTAAAAAAGATGCTGAGCTTGTCCATCGGAAAGGTCAGCAGTTCAGCGGTTCGAATCCCGAGCGCCGCCTAACAGAGGGAGCTCCCGGGACTCGTCCCAGCTTCTGCCAACCTAGCAGTTCGAAATCCCGTTAAAAAAATGCAAGTAGAAAAACAGGAGCCACAAATTTTGGTGGGAAGGGAATGGCGTTCCGTGCGCCTTCGGGCATTGAGTCATGGCGGCCACATGACCCCGGAGAACGTCTTCGGACAGCGCTGGCTCTTCGGCTTTGAAACGGAGATGAGCACCGCCCCCTAGAGTCAGGAACGACTAGCACCTATGTGCGAGGGGAACCTTGACCTAACTTGCTTTGTCCACAATTGGGTGAGAATTTAAGAAAAAGTAGAGTTGAGCGTAAGGATGAAGTGGGTGGGGCGGGACATTTTGGCCCATGGAAACTTCAGCTTTTGACCTTCCCCACAGATGTGACAGCAGCCAGCAGCGTCTCCACGGAGGATTCAGGGAAGAAGGCAGAGGGTTCATCCCACTCCTCCAATTGTGTTGTTGACACCACAACGAAAGAAGAGCCTTCAGGCTGGAAGGGTGAGTTCATGGTTACACTTAAGACCACAATCATCTTCTTTTAATGACCCCCCATCATCCCTTGCGGGATTTATTGGATCTAGAAATCCAATAAATAAATAAATAAAGTCTGGGCAATTGAATGGAGCTAGCAGATTTTTTTTACTGGCCAGCTGCCTTTCCTGTAACCAGAGCGGAGGTTGGTTTTTTTTCCAGCAGAGATATTCTCATTGTGCCCAGAGAGAGAGAAATGTCTCCCTCTACCTAGGTTTCAACTCACAGCCTCCGGATTGTGAGGCCAGAGCTCCCACCTCTAGCCCACCGCACCGCTCGAACCTAAGACCACCGCGGAGGCCCAAAATTGACGTCGCTAAGCGAGACGGTGGCTTAAGAGGGCGCTTCGCCCCATTTGACGACTTGTCTCGCCACACTGCCCTTGTTAAATGAACTGAAATAGGATTTCCTGCTTGAGCGGGGTGGGGTGGGGGTCAGACTAGATGACCTACAAGGTCCCGTCGTGTCGTCCCCGTCCCCCCGATTGAGAACAATCCACCCATGGAACCGAAGTTTCCTTCAGAAGTTGTGGGAGCTTTTCAAGAAGACACTGGGACTGCCCTCTGTCAGAAATGGTGTCGGGGTCTTCCTGCTTGGGCAAGGGGGGGGTTGGACTAGATGACCTCCAAGGTCCCCTTCCAGCTCTGTTATTCGGTAAGGGGAGACGGCGTTTCCTAAAAACCTCGCTTTTGAAAACCGAAAGGGTAATTTGCTTTTTTTCCCTTTCGTTCCTCTGTTCCTTTCTAGGCTGCTTTGGGAACCTGCTTCTCCGAGGTCTCCTGACCCTCAGCCTGATGGTCAATGCCATCTTCACCTCGGCCTACCTCTACCAAACGTTGCGATGAGCCTCATCCCGCCCCCCACTCCACCCCACCCCCCCAAAAAAGTGGGGGACTCTTCCCCATTCCCCTTCATCTTGGGGATCGCGAGCTTACAGAAGAGACTTGGACATCGTAAGGACCTTCTCCACCGCACAGGCAGCGTGATCCGGTCTGTTTCTCCTGATCGATATTTCTTCTCCATCGTCTGGGTGGATCGGGAAGCGCTCTTTACTTTTTTAAAAAAAAAATTGCCCTGGTTTCCCCCAATTTGTACAGAATGTGGGAGGAAGAGATGGGAGTTTGGAAGTGGGCGGCGGTTGCGTTCTTCAGCCACAAACGTTGAATGGTGGTTAAATGCTGGCTCACAGAGAGAAGTTAAGAACTTAGGGAGAGTCCATCTCTCCATCCTCTTTGGTCTTCCAGGCCCCGGCTTCTCTTTTCCTAATCTCTCTGTGGTCGAAGTGTGTGTGTGTGGGGGGGGGGGGGAACAGTCCCTTTGCATTGCTGGATAAGTTGCTGACTTCCAGGATCCGGTCAGTTTCACTGCTTTTCAGGATTCCAGTCAATTTCACTGCTTTTCAAGTCAAATGTACGTGGGACGTTTGGAGAAAGTCTCCATTACTTGTGTCTGTGTTTGTTCTTAATTTATTAATGTTCAGGCCCAGGAAGACAGTTTTTGAGAAGTTTCACGCAGGGCAAAATGGGTGGGTGGGCTCCATCGGGGGAAGAAACCTGTCCAAATTAAAGTGATTTTTTTGTTATTTTTTTTCCCCCTCCACTCTTTAAGTGACATCCTGCTTTTTCCTCAAACTGGAAACCTTCAGTTGGGCTTTTGACTCTCTTTTGCATTCGGAGGTTTGTTACTTCCGCTGAGGGAGAATTTCCCCTGCATGTAGAAAACTAGCAGATCAGGGAGAAAGATGAAACCAAGATGGCTTTATTCCTCTCCTTTTCAAGTCAGAGAAGATCCCGCCCCCCCCAAATCGTGCACGTTGAGCCTGCAGTTTGAAAATTCTGGTTTATTTTCCCAAGGGTGTCAAAACAATTCAAGCCAGCAGGGAGGCGAAGCTGATGTTGTGCTAGAAGATTTAAAGATTAGAAGATTTAAAGATTTCAGATTAGAAAAATTAAACTCTGCTTCGGAAGTAACTTCCCAAATTTCAACCTTCCACATGTTGGCTAGCTTAAAATGAAAAGAATGCTGCTTTTCTCTTAGCCGGCTGTGCCACATGGGTTAGAACAGGGGTCCCCAACCTTTGCAACTTTAAGTCTGAAGTCTGAATTATAAAAGCCCTTTGTTATTTTTCTTCTTCATTGGTATTGCGCTAGACTGGGCTTTTATAATTCTGGGAGCTGAAGTCCTTCAGACTTAAAGTTGCAAAGGTTGGGGACCCCTAGGTTAGAAGGCTGATTTTGCTTGTGTTTTTTTTTTTAAGAGCATGGCAAAAAAAGAGACTTTTTCAAAGCTTTTTCCCCCCCCCTGCCTCGTTAGCAACCAAGGAATTCTAAATTATTATTTTTCAATAATAATAATAATAAATTTAATTTGTAAACCGCTCCCTCTCCCCGAAGGGACTCGGGGCGGTGCACAGGGGAATTAAAAACATACAAATATAAATACGTCATGAATATATGAAATCAAATTAAGCAATTTATCCCTGCGCCAAGATTAAGGCTTTATCCATCGATGATCTCGGCTTGGGAAAGGTTTAAATGTCTGATTGCCAATGGGCTCAGCCGACGGTGCAGGATATCCGGGGGAACTTTCTCAGAGCTGGTTGGGAAAATTTCCAATTTTGTCCCATCCTGGGTCTCTTCCCACCTCCTCACAGCAACCCAGCTGCCTTGAAACTTCTCAAAAGTATTTTTTTTTCCCATAAATTTTCAAACTTTGGGTGAAAAGAGGCTTTCTTTCAAAAAAAACCCTATCCATCTCGTTTAATTTTGCTTCAAATTTGTCAAGAGTGGGCTTTCCCTCCACATTGGGGTGGGGTGTTTGCAAGAAAGCAGCTTTTTTAAAATACAAAATCAGCCCAAAAAATAAAATGCACAGGGACGATTCCAGAGCTCAAGCAAGAGGCCTGTAATTTTGGTGCTAGGAACAGTCACACTGGTGTTCCTTTGATCGCAGTGTTAAGGTGTGACGTAAGGGGTTACCTCTTTACAAACTTTTTTTCTTAAACTTTAGGGAGGGGACAACCACACACAAACACACACTTTTTTTAAAATGTATATTTCATGTCCGTTTGGTTTTACCCATGTCCATCTCTGGTGGTTGTGTTTCCTCCTGGGGAATAAGGTCTTAACGCTTGGCAACGGAAAAAGTTTTATTTTTCAAATCTAGGAGTTTGTTTTCCAGTCTCTTGTCGAAGCAGTCCCTCTCTCCCTTAGATCTTTGCATCTTGGGTTGCGCACAAAGACACACAACGGCCGCGGCTCCTCCCTGAGGACTAGCTCCTTGCTGAATGTACACGAACGATCGAATATACACTGTGTCCTGCGAGGCTTGAATTTCACCGCAAACGGGAAGGCCGTTGGAGAAAACGACGGGGATCTTTCATTTCATTCGATACTTGGCGAAGAATCCGCCTCTCGGTGGGGTGGGTGGGTGGAGGGGGTGTTGGGATTTCGTGCCGAAGGAGAGGGCGTTTTCCTCTCTTGTTACGTTTCCTCTCTTGAGAAGTCTTACGTTCTGCGTTTGAAAGATTATTTTTCTTTATAAAACGGTTTAAGAATAAAGGTGATGTTGCAATCTTGAGTTTCAAGTCTGTTGTGGGCCGCCAGTGGCCAGCAGATTCGGAGAGTGAGGAGGGTTGGGGAGGAAGATGGGCCAGTCCTGGAGTCTAGGGAAGGCTCTGAGGAGGACTCTGGGTCGGAGGCAGAGAGGGGGCCAGGGCCGTCTGACAGTTATCAGCTGCCTTCGGAGTCAGACATCAGTGAGGCAGAGGAACAGCGGGAGCCTGTTCCCAGTGTGAGTTGCCAGACGAAGGGAACAGCTAAAGAACAGGGGTCGACTTGGGAGGAAGGCCACAGGTGGACGGTGAACGGCCCCTCCCAGAGGAAAGAAAAGAGGAGCGACAGGGGAGTGGAGTTTGCAGGAGACCATTAGTTCGCTTCATTGGTTCGCAACTCCTTGCCAAGTTTGCAGATCTCCAAGCCACATTAGGTCTGTTACCAGTCACAACTGGCCTTTTGGGCCAACGTTAACTATCTCCCTCTAAAATGCCGTTTTGACATTAAATTCAATTCTAAAAACTTTTTCTAGGGGAAGGATATGACCAAAGGTATCCACAAGGGGGCAGCCCTTTCGACCACAGATTTGCACGTCCTTTTGAACAGGGGTCCCCAACCTTTGCAACTTTAAGTCTGAAGGACTTCAGCTCCCAGAATTATAAAAGCCCTTTGTTATTTTTCTTCTTCATTGGTATTGCGCTAGACTGGGCTTTTATAATTCTGGGAGCTGAAGTCCTTCAGACTTAAAGTTGCAAAGGTTGGGGACCCCTGCTTTTGAAGATGCAATTTTAAATTTGTGATCTTTAATCCTTGTTAAGGTAAAAGTTTTCCTTGCACATATGTGTGCTAGTCGTTCCTGACTCTAGGGGGCGGTGCTCATCTCCGTTTCAAAGCCCAAGAGCCAGCGCTATCTGAAGACATCTCTGTGGTCATGTGGCTGGCATGACTCAACAATGAAGGCGCACGGAACGCTGTTCCCTTCCCACCAAAGGTGGTCCCTATTTTTCTACTTGCATTTTTGACGTGCTTTCGAACTGCTAGGTTGGCAGAAGCTGGGACAAGGAACAGGAGCTCTGTCCGTTATGCGGCACTAGGGATTCGAACCGCCGAACTGCCAATCGACAAGCTCAGGGTCTGAGCCACCATGTCCCTTGTAATCTTTGTACCTCTAACTTATTTTGGATTGCGGACTATTTTTAATCAACTTTCCCCTCCCCTTAAAATTCCTAACCTTAAGAAATTAAGGAGGCCCCTGTCACCTAAAGACAATATAATTCAGATGGATGTGTGTTTTTAATGCATTCCCATCATAAAGTTGAGTCTTTTAAAAAAATAACAAGAAAAGTCTCCAAGTCATTGCTCATTCCATAACCTCTTGTGCAAGTTTAATGGAGGTTAGGAGTGTAAGAATTATCAGATGGTGGTTAAGCAAGTTGCAAACTATCTTGATCAAAATGCATCCCGGATAAGAGTATCAAAAAGGGACCAAGCCAAGATAATTTGGGAGAGAAGTGATCGGCAGCGCCTGGTGTGAGATCAAAGGGCTTTATCCTGAATTATTGCAAATACTGGAGGAGCCGAATGCAACACACAAAGGAAATTACTCCAATGGGGGGGGAAAACAGGGTCTCCTGCTTGGGCAGGGGGTTGGACTAGACCTACAAGGTCCCTTCCAACCCTGTTAATCTGTTAAAACGTGCCAGGCGGAGCTTTGCAAAATTGCACACATCAAGCCAGTCCCAGGCAGGCGTTTCTCTTCCTCTGCAAAAAAAAACGGTAACCGTTTTGGATACGAATAGTAAACCAAGAGTAGCTGTTTAGCACATGGGCTGTTGCAGCTCTGCTGGATTTGGAATTGGAGCTGGCTGGCAGGTGGAAAGGGTGGGGAGACACCCTTTATTTTATTCATCCAGTTTATGTTATAGTGCATCTCACTGAGGCTGGAGGCAATCATAAATATTACAATTGTTAAAAATGGTGCACGCAGCTCTAAAAACCCCTAGCCATGAATATCTGAAGGAAAAGCCAAGTTGCAATCCACGGGGAGGGAATACAATAGAATAGAATAGAAAATGGAATGGAATAGAAAATAAGGAATGCAATGGAATATAGAATACAAAATAGAATAGAATAGAAAATATGGAATGCAATGGAATATAGAATACAAAATAGAATAGAATAGAAAATATGGAATGCAATGGAATGAAGAATGGAATAGAATAGAATAGAATAGAAAATATGGAATGCAATGGAATATAGAATACAAAATAGAATAGAAAATATGGAATGCAATGAAGAATGGAATGGAATAGAAAATGGAATAGAAAATGGAATAGAAAATATGGAATGCAATGGAATATAGAATACAGAATAGAATAGAATAGAAAATATGGAATGCAATGAAGAATGAAATAGAATAGAATAGAAAATATGGAATGGAATGAAGAATAGAATAGAATACAAAATGGAATACAATAGAAAATATGGAATGCAATGGAATATAGAATACAAAATGGAATAGAATAGAAAATATGGAATGCAATGGAATATAGAATACAAAATAGAATAGAATAGAAAATATGGAATGCAATGAAGAATAGAATAGAATAGAAAATATGGAATGGAATGAAGAATAGAATAGAATAGAAAATGGAATAGAATAGAAAATATGGAATGCAATGGAATATAGAATACAAAATGGAATAGAATAGAAAATATGGAATGCAATGGAATATAGAATACAAAATAGAATAGAATAGAAAATATGGAATGCAATGAAGAATGAAATAGAATAGAATAGAAAATATGGAATGCAATGAATGGAATGAAGAATAGAATAGAATAGAAAATGGAATAGAATAGAAAATATGGAATGCAATGGAATATAGAATACAAAATGGAATAGAATAGAAAATATGGAATGCAATGGAATATAGAATACAAAATAGAATAGAATAGAAAATATGGAATGCAATGAAGAATGAAATAGAATAGAATAGAAAATATGGAATGCAATGAATGGAATGAAGAATAGAATAGAATAGAAAATATGGAATGCAATGGAATATAGAATACAAAATAGAATAGAATAGAAAATATGGAATGCAATGGAATATAGAATACAAAATAGAATAGAATAGAAAATATGGAATGCAATGGAATGAAGAATGGAATAGAATAGAATAGAATAGAAAATATGGAATGCAATGGAATATAGAATACAAAATAGAATAGAAAATATGGAATGCAATGAAGAATGGAATGGAATAGAAAATGGAATAGAAAATGGAATAGAAAATATGGAATGCAATGGAATATAGAATACAGAATAGAATAGAATAGAAAATATGGAATGCAATGAAGAATGAAATAGAATAGAATAGAAAATATGGAATGGAATGAAGAATAGAATAGAATACAAAATGGAATACAATAGAAAATATGGAATGCAATGGAATATAGAATACAAAATGGAATAGAATAGAAAATATGGAATGCAATGGAATATAGAATACAAAATAGAATAGAATAGAAAATATGGAATGCAATGAAGAATAGAATAGAATAGAAAATATGGAATGGAATGAAGAATAGAATAGAATAGAAAATGGAATAGAATAGAAAATATGGAATGCAATGGAATATAGAATACAAAATGGAATAGAATAGAAAATATGGAATGCAATGGAATATAGAATACAAAATAGAATAGAATAGAAAATATGGAATGCAATGAAGAATGAAATAGAATAGAATAGAAAATATGGAATGCAATGAATGGAATGAAGAATAGAATAGAATAGAAAATGGAATAGAATAGAAAATATGGAATGCAATGGAATATAGAATACAAAATGGAATAGAATAGAAAATATGGAATGCAATGGAATATAGAATACAAAATAGAATAGAATAGAAAATATGGAATGCAATGAAGAATGAAATAGAATAGAATAGAAAATATGGAATGCAATGAATGGAATGAAGAATAGAATAGAATAGAAAATATGGAATGCAATGGAATATAGAATACAAAATGCAATAGAATAGAAAATATGGAATGCAATGGAATATAGAATACAAAATAGAATAGAATAGAAAATATGGAATGCAATGAAGAATGGAATAGAATAGAAAATATGGAATGCAATGACTGGAATGAAGAATAGAATAGAATACAAAATGGAATAGAATAGAAAATGTGGAATGCAATGAAAAATAGAATAAGAGTAGAATTCGAATTATTTATTGGCCATGTGTAATTGGACATACAAGAAATGTGTGTGTGTGTAATAAGACCTGCCACCCCCCACCCCCACCCCACTCTCCAAAGTGGGGCTACAGTTCGTTACATGGCTCCGGAGAGTTACATTCTGTCGCTGACCCGTCTCTGAACCGCGGAGGTCAGCTCCGGGGCGCAGAAGCGCACCAGGCTGCCGAGGACCTGGGCGCACGGGCTTGCTCCCTCGCGATCGCCCCCTGCCTTCCCCGCCTCCAAAGCTGGATCCCCTTCCATCCTCCGGGGGCTCCCCGCGCCCTTGCCCGGCCGGGTCCCCCCCCGATCCCCGCCAAACGAGAGGAGGGCAAGGGGAGGCGCGCGCGCCGCCTCTCCAAACGCGCGCTTTGGAGAGGCTCCCCAAACGCTGCGCCCCGGCGAAGCTCTCCAAGCGCTGCTCCCCGGAGCTGGCCGCCTCGGGCCAGGGGGAAGGGCCCGGGGACGATGCCTCGGAGGAGGCTGCGAGCGCCCCCAAGCCCCCGTACTCCTACGTGGCCCTGATCGCCATGGCCATCGAAGCCAGCCCGGCCGGCCGCCTGCCGTTGCGCGCCATCTACCAGTACATCGCCGGCCGCTTCCCTTACTACCGGCTGGGTCAGCGCAGTTGGCAGAACAGCGTGCGCCACAACCTGAGCCTCCACGAGTGCTTCGTCAAGCTGCCCCGCCCGGGCGGCCCGCGCAAGGGCTGCGACTGGACCCTGGACCCGGCTTGCCGAGGCATGTTCGAGCCGGGCAAGTACCTGCGGCGGAGGCGCGCCCGCAGAGCCCAGCCGAATCCCCCGCCGCCTCGCGTGGACGCGGCCGCCCAGCCGTCCTGCGGCTCGGATGGATGCCTCTGGGTGGCCCCGTCGGCGGGGCAGCCCCCCTCGCATCCGATGGCCCCCCGCCCGGCCGGGATCGTCCCCTTAGGCGTCTACGAGCCCTGTCCCCGGCTGTGGATCCCCGGCGGGGTGAGTCCCCCGCAGCCGCTGCTTCTCCAGCCTTCGGCTCCCGTCTCGGCCTTCTCCGACCTTCCCTTTTTCCCTTATTGGAGCTGGCACGAGGCGACCTATTCCCTGATGGAGCTGAAATGAGAGCATCCTTGCAGAAGAAGAAGCAGAAGAAGAAGAAATGCTGGAGGAAGAAAGACAGTCCAATTCTGGAGGTTGGCAGTCTCAAGTTTCTAGTTCTGGGTGAGGACGGTCCTCTGCCAGCTTCTGATTTTCAGTGTTCTTTTCAAGGGCGCGCCTCTCCAAGCCAAGATGCTCAAGCCATCTTCTCTTCTTGAGATCCAGGTGGCCAACGTATGGACTTGCCGCTCTGCTCCGATGCGCCTTTAATGCACGGCTTTGTCATGCGGGACGGAAGCGACTAAGGTGGCACAGGGCGCGAATTCCAATTCTGCTTCGGTTTCTCTGCAAAGGCAGATTCTGTTTTGTTTTGTTTTGAATTAAAAAATAAACCCACCAGAGAAAGAGATCTGAACTCAGCCAAGTTGGTAAAAGTTGATAAAACTATAACTCCCCATAGGCCGTATTAGTTATGTTCCTGGTGCTGCCCTGATTGTAGATCAGGAGTACTGATGGGGAGGGGGGGGGGATGTCTGCAGATAGAGACCCCCTGAAGTATCTGGTTCAATGCAGCCAATTGTTTGCAAGACCCACACACACACACACACTAAAATGTCACTTGGGTTTCGAATGAGGAAACTCCATCACAGATGCAGCCTCTGCCATCCGTAGGAAGTTAAAACGGGGCAATGTTTTTACCACTCCGGTGAGATTTTGTGTGTGTGTGTGTGTGTGAACGTTGCTTTTAAGTTGGGGAAGTCCTTATTTATTTCTTTTTTATTTTAATTTAGAAGCATCTGAATCATTTATACTAGGAAGGGGTCACTGACCTCGTCCTGGTTTTTTTTGTTTTTTCAAAAGAATTTCTGGTGCAATAATTTCGCAAAATTATTTTCTGCAGGATGATTATAACTCAGCAAATGCTGGGTTTTTGTTTTTTTTAAATCCATTTGAAAAATGTCTAGAGCTGGGTTGAGGATTACAGTGGTGTCGACAGTCATTCCTTTCCTTTTGAAACAAAAACCAGAGAAATTGAGAAACTGAAGGAAATTGACTGTACTCTGTTTCCATTAATTATTCTATTAAAGCAGTTAATTCCATTAATTGCTTTCATTTAAAGACATTTCGATGCCTTGTAGAGAAATACAGCAATATTTGTAATTTCCCTTTCCCAAGGGGTAGGAGCCAGGAGGACATAAACCTTGAACACACACAAACACACACAATTTAAACATTTTCCTGCAAAACATATTCGCCGATCGTTATTTAGAAAAAGGAAGTTGAAAACACCGTTCATGATATAGTCCTGCGGATTCCTCGTCTGAAAAGTTAGCAATCCTGCTTCAAAGAATTTGCCAGGCGAGGTTACTGTTGTGGGTTGATTGCCAAATGTTTACCGTTGCAATATTTTGATTTTCTCCTTACCAGGTTGGCGACTGCAAAAACGGCACAGTTTTCGTTGGCTCTTTTTTGTCGAGTTTGTTTGGGGGATAAACACGGTTCAACAGTTCACCGCTTTCTGCTCTGTAGAAGCCTTTGACAGTTGTAATATGAGAAGTGAAAAAAACCCCAAATTTTGACAGATCGGGGAAACTGAAAATCTGGGTAAGGGAAAAGGCTGGGTTTTTTTTTTTAAAGCGAAGCGAATTTTTTCCGCCTTCTGAATAGCGATCAAAGATTTTTAAAAAGTAAGAATAAAAATGAAAACTTTCCCGAATAACATTTCACGCCATCTTAGATAAACACGGCTGATTTTTATCGCTCCTTTTAAAAAATTTACAGGACTGAGGAGTGATTTCTAGTCAATTCGCAAACCGCAGGATGAAAAAAAAAAATGATGCGTTTAGCATTTGTTTTCTCCAATTGTCATTTTAATATGGTTAATACGGCAAGGACCACCTAGAACAGGGGTCTCCAACCTTTGCAACTTTAAGTCTGAAGGACGTCAGCTCCCAGAGTTCTCCAGCCAGCAAAGCTGCCTGGAGACGTCTGGGAGCTGAAGTCCTTCAGGCTTAAAGTTGCAAAGGTTGGAGACCCCTGACCTAGAACATCTTTTAAGTTGTAGGGGAAAAATACATTTTTTATTCTATCTATAGAGTTCTATGCAAGTGTATGAAAATAGGATGGACGAGTTGAAAACATAATCTGTTATTCAGTTCCTTCCTTGGGAGTTAAAATTATGTTTCAAATGTTGCTGCTGTTTGTGGAAAACATGTTTAAAAATAATAATAATAATAAAGTTTTGATTGCATTAAATCTCTGAAGCCCGTTTGATTCCTTTTTACTTACTTAGGATAAATTTCGAGTATATTTATTTGTAGAGTTGTATTTTTAATAAAAGGGACGCAGTGGCTAAGACACTGAGCTTGTCAATTGGTGGTTCAAACCCCTAGCGCCACGTAACGGAGGGAGCGCCTGTCACTTGTCCCAGCTTCTGCCAACCTAGCAGTTGGAAAGCAGGTAAAAAATGCAAGTAGAAAAATAGGAACCACCTTTGGTGGGAAGGGAACAGCGTTCCATGCGCTTTCAGTGTTGAGTTTTGCCAGCCACATGACCCCGGAGACGTCTTCGGGCAGCACTGGCTCTTCGGCTTTGAAACGGAGATGAGCCGCGCCCTCTAGAGTCAGGAACGACTGGCACATATGTGCATGGGGAACCTTTTATCTTTCCCTATTTTTAGCAGAGAATAATTTTAACCTCTTGCCTCTTATTATTCTGCCTTCCATCCTCACCAACCAACAACATGCATGTATTAAAAAGTTAAAAACAATTTTTACAAACGCCTTTGAGGGGTTTTCTCCTCCCTTGGAGTATTTTTTTTTCTCACCGGCAAGCATGAGATTTGAGATCTCCTTATACCTGTTTGCGGTTCTTTCAAACAGCGCAAACAAACAGCATTTTTAACCGCTAAATAGCAGTTTCACTTTTGTCTTGCTGAGCAATTTCTAGAGAGAGAGATGGGGGGGGAGTCTGAATGCATTTTTTCATGCTTGCTCTGTGGCCTTCCACCAGGTGGCGCTGTCAGATGGTTAAAATCAATTAAATCTTAATCAGGGCAGGGGGCTGCAAAGTTGGCTCTTTTAAGACTGGTGGACTTCGACTCCCAGAATTCCCCAGGCAGGCTGGCTGGGGAATTCTGGGAGTCAAAAATCCATCAGTCTTAAAAGAGCCAACTTTGCAGACCCCTGCCCTAGGGGCTATCCTATTGGATTATGGGAAAGGTAGTACTTCTGGCAGGGGCGGATTTAGATTTTAGATTTAGATTTTATTAAACTTATATACCTCAGCCCTCTCCCATAAGGTGATTAAAATATGGATACAAACATATATACAAGAATAAATACGTCGTAAGTAGTCAATATAAAATCCTATTAAATAAGCAATACCCTGTGCTAAAATCAATTTAAAACACACTTATTAAAACTATAAATTAATTTAAAATCAGTCGATAAAATAGTCTCGGAAATTAGGCCAGGCCAGCTAGATGGAAGAAGTGTGTCTTTAGACGTTGGCGGAAGAGGCGGAGGTCCGTGATAGTCCTGAGATCAGGGGGTAGGTCGTTCCAGAGGGCAGGGCCCGCCACAGAGAAGGCCCTTCCCCTGGGCGTCGCCAGTCGGCATTGCCCGGCCGACGGCAGCCGGAGAACGGCTCACCTCTCTGTGGGAGAGAATCAGTCTGAGGGATGTGTGAGGTAGGAGGCGGTCTCGCAAGTAACTAGGACCCGGAGGCGAGAGACTTTTAAATGTTAATGGTTCCTCATTCACAAATAGGGTTCAACTGAGTAATAAACTGATATAAAGATCTTTTTACCAATGGAATTCCCTGCTGCGGGATTTATATTCTTCTCTGTTTTTAAAAAGAGCCTTATATTATGAGTCTCCTTTTTACACTTCCAGTTCCCAAATCAGCCCATTCCAGAAAATGAATTGCAACGATCCAAAATGGACCCATTACATCTCAAGCTGCCTCCTCTCTTCGTTGCCTTCCATGGGCTTTCGATCCTGAAGACTAGGAACTTGAAAAGCAGGTGCTTTTGTTAAAATGTGATTTTCAGGGTACCAAAATGGCTGGTGGGGTTGGCGGTGTGCCTGATGGGCCAAAAAAAAAAAAAAAAAAGGGTTTTATAGTATTGTGGTTAAAAAACAAAAACTTTTAACATTCAGAATGAAGCTCGTAAATTGCCCCAAAATGATATATTTCTGTTCTCGTTGCTGGTGGATTTCCCCTTGAGTGTTTTAAAATTTCCCAGCACTGAGACCCATTTTTTTTTTTTCCTCCTGGAGAAACTGCGGTCATCTTAAAATGTGTGGGGTAAAAAGAGAGACTATTTTGACGCTCTTTTCCTCTTCGCAACCTGCATTTTTAACTGACTTTTGTTTTAAATGGCAAACTTCTCCAGATCAAGAAATTGGCGCCTGGAGGCTCAACAGGCTGAGACGGTCAGCCAGTTCCAGGCCAGGATGCAGTCCCACTGAAACGAGGCCCTCTGGCTCTTCGCCACCAGCGGTGCTTCCCTCCAGCCTTCGCCCAAAGCCCCCCACCAGGAGGCTGAAGCAGACCCCAAGTCAGGATTTCTGCCCCCCCTCCGACCCCCACAAAAAGACCCCGAAGGGGGAGACTCTCTGCAGCAACACAAGCGTTCATTGCACGTATCCATCCCAGGGGGGTCGTAGTTTGAGGACCCCCTGATTTGGTGCAATATAAAAAATACAGATAGTTCTCCTGCGGATCACCAGTGGTCCACGGACCACCAGTTGGTGACAGCTGTTCTAAGCCAGTGGTCGCCAACCTTTTGTTGCACCAGGGGTTTCTCCACAGACCGGAGGTAGCATGGTGTCGCTTGCTACCTGCATCCTGTGAATGTGGCTTTGCTTGTTTCCACGGCCCGGTTTCTGGCATGCCGCGACCCAGTGCCAGACCACAGAGCAGGGGTTGGTGACCCCTGATCTACGCTATATGGGCACACTGCAGCTTTGGCCCGAATTCTCCCACAAAGTCTTCAGTTATTCCGCATTGCGAATGTCATGCTATCTCAAGAGAGCTTCGTCGAATCAGCCCCCTCTTCCTGTGAGAATTTCTGGGCACAAACCGGGCGTCTCTGGCTTTATTGTAGACCCCAAAAGTGCGTTCTGCAGCTGGTACAGAAAAAAACGACAACACCTTGGTAACCTCTTGAAAAAGCCACTCTTCCTGTTTGCCTTGTGGGTGGCCTTTTAAGACATTTTATTCGTTGATGTCCGATGCCCCTTTGTTTGCCTGGAAAGGCTCCGAACGGAAATGGAGTGTTTTGGTCTGTAGTTTTTGTTTTTTTAAAATAAAAAATCCCTAAAGGCAAAGGGTCCCCTTGCACATCTGTGCTGGTCATTCCTGACTCTAGGGGGCGGTGTGCTCATCTCTGTTTCAAAGCTGAAGAGCCAGCGCTGTCCGAAGACGTTCTCCGTGGTCATGTGGCCGGCATGTCTCAACACCCGAAGGCAGACGGAACGCTGTTCCCTTCCCACCAAAGGTGGCTCCTATTTTTCTACTTGCATTTTTTAAACTGCTTTCGAATTGCTAGGTTGGCAGAAGCTGGGACAAGTCACAGGAGCTCCCTCCGTTACGCGGCGCTGGGGATTCGAACCACCAACCTTTCTGATTGACAAGCTCAGCATCTTATCCACTGAGCCAACGCATCCCTTTAAAAAAAAAAACCCAATTGGCGGTAATTGTTATAAATTGTCCAATCCTTGCGCCAGTTTTCCAACTCATCCAACCCCCCACCCCCAGACATCAGTTATCACGTAAATCCGAATTAAATATAATTTAAATATAAAAATATAGGTAAACATAATTTGGATTAAATCTGAATTATGGCAGGGAAGAACATTTGCCGTCCTGTCCATAAATTCCCTTTCAAAGTAGGGGATGGTATGCTGGTGATACGATGGTTTGTCTCGTTTTATCACTCAACAGTGCCTGTGGCTAGATTTTAAAAAAACCTGGGGAAATCTTGGGAGATCCACGGAATGAGTGAAGCCGATTGAAACGGATCCTTTGAAGTCGATTCAGTGACCCAAACACACGTCCCCGTCAAACGGGATCAATTCCAATTAAGATGGATTGGTTTTTGAATTAGGGTTGCCCAATATTGCTTAAAGCTCCCATTTTTTAAATATGGAAAACTTTTTGGCTTTCTCAACTTCCTAGATGTCGTTAGTTGCAAAATCGTGACCGACCCATCGCGACCCCGTGGACCACCTTCCTCCAGGCCTTCCTGTCCTCTTCCATCCTCTGGAGTCCATTGAAGCTCACACCTGACTCCATCCAGCCACCTCCTTCTCTGCCGTCCCCTTCTTCTTCTCTTGCCCTCCATCGTTCCCAGCATTGGGCTCTTCTCCAGGGAGTCCTTTTTTCTTCTCATCAGGTGGCCAAAGCATTTGAGTTTCCTCTTCAGGATCTGGCCTTCTAAAGAGCAGCCAGGGTGGATCTCCTCTAGGACTGACCGCTTGGATGGCCTTGCAGTCCAAGGGACTCAAATGCAGGAGTCTTCTTCTCCAGCACCCGAGTTCAAAGGCCTCCATTCTTTGGCCTTCCTTATGGTCCAACCTTCACAAGCCATCCATGGCAACTGGAAAAACCATCCCTACAAAACACCCCCAATGGATTTCGTTTCATCCTCCCCGAACGCTTCTCTGCTTCTCTTTCTAACCTAATCTTAGAGATCTGGCTTTATTTATTTTGCCATTCCTGAGGACTAGTAACTTATTTGTGTTGAGCAATTCTGGGAAAATTGCAACACACCGGTAAGCCTTGTTTGGGAGGCCTGCCAATAGAATTGCCCCAAAGGTCTTCCTTCTCCCGTGTTTTTTTTCCCCCTCTCCCCCACCCAAAAATATTTTTGGCATTTTTGCATGTTAGAAAATGTGGATACTATAAAATCGGCCTTGGATTGGATAAGTAATCTGCTGCATAGAAAGCTGCTTTGGAAAGGGTTAAAAAAATTAATTAGCAAGGTCAGAGGGTTCGAAGAAAGAAACTTGGTCATCCAGATTCCCTTGATTTTTTTTTTTTCCAACATAAATAATATTTATTTATTTATTTATTTATTTTTCGAATTTATACCCCGCCCTTCTCCATTGCTAGGACCCAGGGCGGCGCGCAGGCATTATTAAAATCATACAAAAACAATATACATTATTAAAAGCATATTAAATTAAATCCCGTGCTAAAAAACCCCATTTTAAAACCTAAAGATTAAAATTTATGGATAAAAGTCAGAAACGGGGGGCTATGCTAGGCCGGCTTGTTGAAATAGATATGTCTTAAGACGTTGGCGCAAGAGGCGGAGGTCCGAGATGGTGCGTAGGTCGGGGGGTAGGTCGTTCCAGAGGGCCGGGCCCGCCACAGAGAAGGCCCTTCCCCTGGGGGTCGCCAACTGGCATTGCCCAGCCGACGGTACCCCGAGAAGACCCTCTCTGTGGGAGCGGATCGGACGAAGGGATGTATTTAGGAAGGGATTTAGAAAGAAAACCCTGTTGGTAGCTAGTGGCAAACATCACTTTCCAAGTTGTTAATTGCATCAAAAGGCTAGATTGCTGAAGATATTAAATTAGGATGAAGCGCAGAGGAGGGAAAAATCCAGAAGGAAACAGCCTGGTGGGAAAACCGAAGCAGATGGCCTGCAAAATAGATTCCAAATCCCTTATCGATGATCGATGATCTGGGGTTAAAAAAAAAACAACCGCTGTGTTTGTTGAGATGATAAACTCACTGTGGCTGATCTGAAAGTTTAAAAAAAGAAGTTACTGTAAAAGAAAAGCAGAACTCGACTAAGCTGTCAGTTTCCGAAACCTACAGGGTGAGATTACCCATTTTGAAAAGGGGAAAAAATAACCTCAAGAAAAATTGTTGTTTGTTTTTCTTTTCTCCCTTCCTTAATTTTTCTTTTTCTTCTTTCTTTTTCTTCTTTTCTTAATTTTTCTCTTCTTTCTCTCCTTTCATTTTTATTTTCTTCTTTCTTTTTCCTTAGCTTTGCTTGTTTTTCTTCTCTTTTCTTGTTTTTCTTCCTTTCTAAATTTTTCTTCTTTCTTTTCTTCTTTCTTTTTCTATCTTAGTCTTTATTTTCTTTCTTTCTCTTCCTTTCTTTTTTCTGCCTTCTTTTTCCATAGTTTTTCTTCTTGGCTTCTTTCTTTCTTGTTTTCTTCTCTTTCTTTCTCTTAATTTTTCTTCTTTCTTTCTCTTCTTTCTTTTTTCTTCTTTGTCTTTTTTTCTTAGTTTTTCTTCTTTTTCTCTTTCTTTTTCTCTTTTTTAGTTTTTCTTTTTTCTTCTTTTTCTCTTTCTTCTTTTAGTTTTTCTTCCTTTTCTTTCTTTTTCTCTTTCTTTTAGTTTTTTCTTCTTCTTTTTCTTTCTTCTTTTAGTTTTTCTTCTTTTTCTTTCTTCTTTCTTTCTTTTTTCTTAGTTTTTCTTCTTTTTCTTTCTTTCTTTTTTCTTCTTTCTTTTTTCTTAGTTTTTCTTCTTTTTCTCTTTCTTCTTTTAGTTTGTCTTCTTTTTCTTTCTTTTTCTCTTTCTTTTAGTTTTTCTTTTTTCTTTCTTTTTCTTTCTTCTTTTAGTTTGTCTTCTTTTTCCTTCTTTCTTTTCTTTTTTTTTCTTGCTTTCTTAATTTTTTTTCTACTTTCTTTAATATTTCTTCTTTCTTTTTTCTTCTTTCTCTTTCTTTCTTGGTTTTTCTTCTTCATTTTGTTTTCTTCTTTCTTTCTCTTCTTTATTATTATTATCTCTCTCTCTCTCTCTCTCTCTCTCTCTCTCTCTCACCTGGGGAAGTTTTCACGCCGCTCGATCGGCCAAAACCCCACGAAGCAAAGGCAGCAGGTTACCGTAAACCCAAAAGAGCGAAAGAGAAAGCAACTCTCCCCAACTCGCAGGATTGAACGCTGTTTAATGCGCAGGAAGCGCAAACCCCGCGCCCTTTCAAAGCCTCCAAGCAGAGAAGAGAAGACCTTCCCAGCGCGCAGCTGATTTACAAAAAAAAAAAAAAAAAGCCCCCGCAGGGAAAGCGGGCGATCCGGAGAGGGATCCCTCCTCTTTTAAGATCCACAACTCGATCCTGGGGCGGTGGGATCCGCGTGGGGACTCGCTTCCAAGCCCGCCGCTTGAGCTCCCCCAACCTTCAGCGCGCACGTGGGGAAGAGGATCCTCGCTCTCTCGCTCTCTCTCGCCCGAAGCGGATCGATCGATCCATGGATCGGTGAGGGGAGCTGGTGGGAGCACGCAGGGTAAGGAAAGAGATCTCCTACTCGCAAGGGCTGGAGCTGTGGCGGGGGAGGGCTCTGTTTTAAGAGAGGGGCATCCAAGGAGGGTGGCGGGGGGGGATCGGGAGGGATCAACCTGATCCACCCCGGGCTGGGAGGGAGGGAGGGTGGGTGGATCCCGGGCTGGGACGGACCCGGCGACGCTTCTGGCCGCCTCGGGCACTTTGGCCACGCTCCCTTGCAAAGGCAGCCGCCGGAGAGGTGGGGCTGGCCAAGGCCGGCGGAGGGCGTCCCATCCTTCCAGCCCAGCCGGGCGTTGAGCAGCCTCGGCGGGGGAGGGAAGGATGCAGCAGCCGGCGCCGCTCTTCGGAGGTGGGTCGCTTCTCCTGGATCTGGGGCGCCTTTTGCGCTTCCTCCTTTTCCCCTGGGGCGGATCCCCCCCCCGCTTCCATTCCATGCAGGTTGCGAAGAGGGGGGCAGGAAGGGTGGGGGGGGGTGGCAGCGAGCCTCTGAGCACGTGCAGAGGGCTTCCCTGCAGGCGCCGCCGTCCTTTGTTCGCCCTTAAGCCGTAGCCGAGCCTTCGGATGCCCCCAAGGGATCGGGCGCATCTGGAAAGGCGCCTGTTTGCGCCTGCAAGATTTGGATTGGGAGGGGTCGCTTTTCTTTTCTTTTCTTTTCTTTTCTTAGTTAGTTAGTTAGTTAGTTAGTTAGTTAGTTATTATATATTATATAGTATCTTATTTATTTATTATTTGTTTGCGTATTATTTGTTTAGCAATTATTTATTTATTATTTGTTCTTTGTGCATTATTTGTGTAGTTTTTTATTTATTGATTTATGATTTGTTTTATTTGTTCCTCCCTTTCCTCCCTTCCTCTCTTCTTTCCTCCTCTCCTTCCCATCCTTTCTTCCCTTCCCTTTCTCCTCCTCCTGCTCTTCCTCTTCCTTTAGTTTTTATTGATTTATTATTTGTTATTTGTGTATTATTTGTGTACTTTTTATTTATTGATTTATTTGTTTTATTTGTTCCTCCCTTTCCTCCCTCCCTTCTTTCCTCCTCTCCTTCCCATCCTTTCTTCCCTTCCCTTTCTCCTACTCCTGTTCTTCCTCTTCCTTTAGTTTTTATTTATTTATTATTTGTTCTTTGTGTATTATTTGTGTACTTTTTATTTATTGATTTATTATTTGTTTTATTTGTGTACTTTTTATTTATTGATTTATTATTTGTTTTATTTGTGTAGTTTTTATTTATTGATTTATTATTTGTTTTATTTGTGTAGTTTTTATTTATTGATTTATTATTTGTTTTATTTGTGTACTTTTTATTTATTGATTTATTATTTGTTTTGTGCAGTTTTTATTTATTGATTTATTATTTGTTTTATTTGTCCCTCCCTTTCCTCCCTCCTCTCCTCCCTTCTCTACTTCCTTCCTTCCTCCTCTCCTTCCCATCCTTTCTTCCCTTCCCTTTCTCCTCCTGCTCCTCCTCTTCCTTTAGTTATTATTTGTTAATTATTTGTGTATTGTTTATTTCGTTATTATTTATTTATTTATTATTTGTTTCATTTGTGTATTGTTTGTTCACATGTTACTATTTATTATTAATGTTATTATTTATTTGTTTATTTTGAAACTTTTTTTAAAAAAAATAATTAATTCTCTTACAGGTATTCCTTCCCATAGTTGTTGTTCTTCTTTTCATTTGTCCTTCTTATACCTTTGTTGTTCCTCCCCCCCATATAGATGGATATAATATATAATTTGGGTTGCTTTATTTACCATCCCTTCTGCCTGTTTTAACACTCCCTTCTTTTCCCCTCCCTCCCTCCCTTCTCTACTTCCTTCCTTCCTCCTCTCCTTCCTTCTTCCCTTCCCTTTCTCCTACTCTTCCTCTTCCCCTTCCTGCCCTCTCTCCTTCTCTTTCTCTCCCTTCCACCCTCCTCTCCTCCCCTCTTCCTTCCTTCCCTCCTCTTATTACTTACTTACTTACTTATTTAATTATTTAGTTATTTGTTTTTTAAGTTATTTAGTTTGTCACTCATGTAACAAGATAACAGGAATAAGAACACAGGGAATGATGGGTACAAATACAGTAGGACATACTGGTGCGCTTATGCAAGCCCCCTTTGACCTGCTTTGCGTCCGATTCAGAGCCGCCGATCTTTTACGATTAATTTTAAAAACAAACAAACCAGAAAAATAATATCGTGATATCAGCCTTTCCCAGAAATTAATCATCTGATTGATTTTATTTCCCCCCTGTAAAGCTAAGCCTTGGCTACGCCCAAGATTTAAAACGCCGAGAAGCTGGGCGTCTCTTTCCTTTAAATCCAAAAGGGGGGTTAAAAGCTTTGCAAGACGCTAGTCCTCAAGAAAGGCTTTGTGTGTATGTGTATGGTGGTGGTGGGGGAACAAGTTTGAGGGAGGGGGTTTCAGTTAATGAACCCAGGGTCTGATTTTTCTCTATATCGTGTGTGTATGATACAATAATACAATACAATAGCAGAGTTGGAAGGGACCTTGGAGGTCATCTAGTCCAGGGGTCTCCAACCTTTGCAACTTTAAGTCTGAAGGACTTCAGCTCCCAGAATTCTCCAGCTGGCTGGAGAATTCTGGGAGCTGAAGTCCTTCAGACTTACAGTTGCAAAGGTTGGAGACCCCTGATCTAGTCCAACTCCCTGCCTAGGCAGGAAGCCCTATACCATTTCAGACAAATGACTATCCAACATCTTCTTGAAGACTTGCAGTGTTGGGGCATTCACAACTTGTGGGGTTTTTTTTTTTGTGTCCATTGTGTCTTAACACATCCATCCTTTCGTTCCTGCCTCTCTGAAGTTTTGTTTTCCGGCAAAAACAATCTTGGCAAACTTCTGACATATTTGCCACTTGTTGAGAAAAACTTCTGGATTTCTATTTAATTTATTTTATTTTTTTACGGCAAGGAAATCTGGAGTGCTGTTTGTTTGTTTTTTAATCTGGTGTTTTTTCTTTTTATAAAAACAAAGCTTGCCTTTTAAAGAGACTTTGTGTTTGTTTAGGAATCCTTTGTAAACAATCTTATCCTACGAAGCATTGTAGCTTGAAAGGTTTTCCCCAGCCCAGCGCCTTCAATTCTCAGAAGGGTCAATAAATAATTTACTCCGTTGCTTAGTGGAGTCTGATGGGCTTTTCCATAATTGAGGCCCTTGCATTGACGCAAATTTGTGGTGAAAATTGTGGAAACCTTTTGGGAAAAGTGTATTTTTTGAGGTTTGATGGCTAATAACACGGCTTTTTTTTAGTAGTACCATAAAATGATATCAATGGGAAGATAATTTAATCAAGAATTTAGTGCAACCAACTTTGTTCAACTACCTGTATTCTATGAAACGTTCGAGCCAAATATAGGCAGCAATAAAACCCAGCTAATACAAGCAATCATTCAATCTGGGTTTCACAAGCTGCAGGACTAAGAGACTTGGTTTACTCCATGGGAAAATGTTGGAAGGCCAATTTAATCAAGAATTTAGCACAACCAAGTTTGTTCAATTACTTGTATTCTATGAAACGTTAGAGCCAAATATAGCCAGCAATAATAATAATAATATATTTAATTTCTAGACCGCTCCCCCTCCCCAAGGGGACTCGGAGCGGTGAAACCCAGCTAATACAAGCAATCATTCAATCTGGGTTTCACAAGCTGCAGGACTAAGAGACTTGGTTTACTCCATGGGAAAATGTTGGAAGGCCGTAATTCATGCTAAAGGTTACCCAACTAAGTATTAACTGACATGGTGATAATTTTTAGATATCTCGCTGTTGTTTTTCCATGGTGATAATTTTTGTATATCTCATTTTTGCCTACGTGTTTCACTTTTCTTCTTCCTAACTGCTATTCTAATAGCAAACCCTCCATAAAAGTTATTGCGTTACCTTCTTGATTAAATTATCTTTCTATTGATATATAATTTTTATGGTGCTACTAAAAAAAAATGGTGTTATTACCTATCAAACCTCAAAAATACTGCACACTCTTCCCAAAAGGTTTCCACAATTTTGTTTAGTGACCATTCAAAGTTAAAGAAAAATTTGACTGACGATCGTTTTTCCACACAGGATCTTAGCGGCGTCCCCATAATCACGCGAGCAAAATGTGGACGCTTGGCAACTAACTGACTCACACGTACGACCGTTGCAGTGTCCTGGGGACACGTGATCTCATTTTGTGTCCTTCTGACCGGCAAAGTCAATGGGGAAGCCAGATTCACTTAACAACCGCGTGGCTAACCAATGTCGCACTTAATAGCAGAGGTTTTGGGCTCAGTTGTCGTCGTAGGTTGAGCATTACCGAATAGGAACCACGTTTGGTGGGAAGGGAACAGCGTTCCGTGCGCCTTCGGGCGTTGAGTCACGCCGGCCACATGACCCCCCGGAGACGTCTCCGGACAGCGCTGGCTCTTCGGCTTAGAAACGGAGATGAGCAGCGCCCCCTAGAGTCGGGAACGACTAACACAGATATGGGCAAGGGGAACTTTTACCTTTATCTTAGAAAGGAAGAAGAAAGGCTATTCTACCTTAAGGTCTAGAAACTTGATTTATTTCAATTCAACTTTTTGTACTTTACATCCTCTTCTTCCCCCCTTCCTCCCCCCAATCAATTTGGTTATTAGTAGATTCCTGGAAAACCCCCAGTGAGCTTGACAAGATGCTAGACATTTTGGGTGTAAAACCTTGTGTCCAATAAGGCGGGTCGAATCTCAAAAATGCCTCTGCAGAAAATATTGTAATAAAAACAGCGAGCGCCGGCCGATTTGAAAACATGCAGCGGAGAAATGCGTCGCCGGGGAATGACAGCGGCGCAACGGATGCAGTGGGAAGGAATGCAAAAACCCTGGGCAGCCAATGGAAAGGTGGGGAAGTTGGAAAGGACGGGGTTTGGAAGATGCAAGAGATCTGCTTTGCACACAGTGGGGATGGGATCGGAGGAGGGTGGTGAAGTCATTTCCAACTCTGGGGTAGTTGGGAAAAAAAGAAGGGAAAAGCCAAGATGCACGTTTTATAAATAAATGAATCATCTCCCAGGCATCTCCTTTCAAACTGTCCAGGACATCTGGTTTTCAAGCCCTTTTATTTTCTGCCTTGCATCTGTCCCCTATAATTCTGCTTTTTGGGGGGAAGGACAATATAATTTAATCTCTTCACCAAATAATCTATCCCTACCTACCTACCTATCATCTATCTATCTATCTATCTATCTATCTATCTATCTATCTATCTATCTATCTATCTATCTATCTATCTATCTATCTATCTTTCTACCTACCTACCTACCTACCTACCTACCTACCTACGGTATCTATCTATCTATCTATCTATCTATCTATCTATCTATCTATCTATCTATCTATCTATCTATCTATCTATCTATCTATCTATCTATCTATCTATCTTTCTACCTACCTACCTACCTACCTACCTACCTACCTACCTACCTACCTACGGTATCTATCTATCTATCTATCTATCTATCTATCTATCTATCTATCTATCTATCTATCTATCTATCTATCTATCTATCTATCTATCTTTCTACCTACCTACCTACCTACCTACCTACCTACCTACCTACCTACCTACCTACGTCTGGTATCTATCTATCTATCTATCTATCTATCTATCTATCTATCTATCTATCTATCTATCTATCTATCATCCATCCATCCATCCTTCTCCCTACCTACCCTGTTTCCCTGAAAATAAGACCTCCCCTGATAATAAGCCCAATCTGGCTTTTGAGCGCATGCACTAAAATAAGCCCTCCCCTGAAAATAAGCCCTACCCCAAAATACTGCAATACAGCAGCCGCCATGAGGTGACCACGCTCGCCACCTCCTGCACCTCAAAAAGTAATGAGACCTCCCCGAAAATAAGGCCAAGCGCTTATTTCAGGTGTCAAAAGAAAGTAAGACCCTGTCTAATTTTCGGAGAAACGGGGTATTTACCTACCTACTATCTATCCATCTATCTGCCCATCCATCCATTCCTCTCTCTCCTATCCATCCATCCATCCCCCTCTCTCTCTACCTACCATCTATCTATCCATCCCCCCTCCCTCCCATCCATCCATCTGTCCATCCATCTCTCTCTCTCTCCCATCTATCCATTCATCCCCATCTATCTATCTATCCATCCATCCCTCTCTCTACCATCCATCCATCCCCCCCTCTCTCTCTACCTAACTACCATCGAATCCATCTATCTATCCATCCATCCCCCCTCTCGCTCTCATCCATCCATCCGTCTGTCCATATCTCTCTCTTCCCCATCTATCCAGCCATATCTATCTATCTATCTATCTATCTATCTATCTATCTATCTATCTATCTATCTATCTATCTATCTACCTACCTACCTACCTACCTACCTACCTACCTACCTACCTACCTACCTACCTACATGTATCTCTCTCTTTATCTACCTACCTACTTACATCTATCTATCTATCTATCTATCTATCTATCTATCTATCTATCTACCTACCTACCTACCTACCTACCTACCTACCTACCTACCTACCTACCTACCTGCATCTGTCTACCTACCTACCTACCTACCTACTTACCTTTATCTATCTATCTATCTATCTATCTATCTATCTATCTATCTATCTATCTATCTATCTATCTACCTACCTACCTACCTACCTACCTACCTACCTACCTACCTACCTACCTGCATCTGTCTATCTACCTACCTACCTACCTACTTACCTTTATCTATCTATCTATCTATCTATCTATCTATCTATCTATCTATCTACCTACCTACCTACCTACCTACCTACCTACCTACCTACCTACCTACCTAAGTACCTGACTACCATTTATCCATCAATCCCTCTCTCTACCATTCAACCATCCCTCCATCCATATCTCTCTTTGTCTGTCTGTCTGTACCTACCATTCATCTACCTACCTACTTACCTACCTACCTACCTACCTCCTGTCATCATCTATGTATATCTACCTACCGACCATCCATTCTCTATTTCTTAACAAATGGACATCGTCAGTTGTGCTCAATCAATTCGGGAGGTCCCGTTTTTCGTCGGCTCTCCTTGTTTTAAAGTGAGAGTCGGGAGCCTTTTATTTACCTGCAAACCCCCAAAAAGAAACTCACAGCGGGGTTAATCCCCCCCTCCCTCTGTTTCACTGTAGGTTGGCGTTGAGAAGCGCCAGGGTTGCCCCCAGGGATGCATTGCCCACCCGAATTCTGGTCCAAGGAAAGCAACTACACCATCTATGTGGACTTCCTCCTACCCACCGGGATTTACCTACCCCTGCCCATTTCCTGCCATGCCAGCCTGGCCGCCATCAAAAAGGTACGGTCTTCGCGGCGGGCGTCTTGCCCACCTGCAGGTAGTCCTCGACTTATGGCAGTTCGTTTAGTGGCCGTTCAAAGTGGGGGGGGGGAAAGGGACGGGCGACGGTTGACTCAGCTTTCCGTCCTTCCGAGGTCGGTAAAACAGGGACCCAGATTTATTTTATTTTATTTATTTATTATTTAGACTTATATGACCGCTCCCTCTCCCCAAAGGGACTCGGGGCGGTGCACAGGAAATGAAAAACATATGAATATCACAATGATAAATAATTAAAACCGAATTATCCCTGCGCTAAAATTTAAAATCATGATTGGGCGCAAGAGGCGGACTCTGTAAAACCGTTTAGAGAGGGCTGAAAAAGCACCGTGAAGCGGTATGTAAGAAGCCTTAAGAGCTGTGGCTATCTTGCTTCCAGGTGGTCTGGCACCAGGCCCAGTATGAGCCCTTCTTCCAGATGCTCAGCGCCCCGGATGCTTACGTCTTCACCTGCATCAATCAAGCCGCCGAGCTGCAGGAGCTGGAGGACGAGCAGAGGCGCCTCTGTGACGTCCAGCCTTTCGTCCCGGTCTTGCGACTGGTGGCCCGCGAAGGGGACCGGGCGAAGAAGCTGCTCAATTCCCAGATTAGCCTCCTGATTGGCAAAGGTATTTCGGAGGATAAGCTTTTGGGGAGGAAAACAAGGGAGGGAAAAATCTGCCTTTGCCTTCCAGCAATTTGCCTCCTTGTAGCAAACAGCAAACAGTACAGACAATAGACGCTGTTTGTGGTGTTACCTTTCAGGCTATACTTGTACAGATGCTGTTAAAATTGATACGGCTTTCTGGAAGTATATGTTATTCTCTGCTATTTAAAAGAAGATACAATTGCACCGGGCCTCTTCAGATCAAGTGTTTATTTTCAAAAGCTTCATTTTGTTAAGCTGTCTAGAACAGGGGTTCCCAACCTTTTTTGCACCAGGGACCGGTTTCATTTTGAAGAAAATTCTGCGGACCGGCCGGCGTAGAGGGGGAGCAGGGGGAAGGGGAATAGGCGGCGCATGCGCACGTGGGGGGGGGGGTGAGTCGGCTCACTCACCCCTCTAGGGCCCCCAACGGTGTGAGCGGTCGCACTTGCGCTCTCCTGCCCCCGGTGCACGCTCTGCCCAGGGGGCTGCCCCATCGTCCCTCCTCCTCCTCTCCGTCCCTACGGCCCGGTTCCTATCAAGCCACGGACTGGAACCGGGCCGCGGACCGGGGGTTGGGGACCCCTGGTCTAGAACAATAATACAGCAGTCTTTAAAAGATAAGTCTGATCATTTGACCATTCTATAGGCATTTATAGTTCTTGACTTACCTCCTTGCAGCAAACAGCACAAGGAAAAAAAAATCCGCTTCTGCCTCCCAGCAATTTGCCTCCTGGAGCAAACAGCAAGTTTCACTTTCAGTTTAAGTGCGCCTTCTAGTCATCAGCTGTTTCAGGCTGCAGGGACTGCTATAGCCTATTGCAGCCTCCGCAAGCCCCATTTTCTCCATTTGCTGCAAGGAGGTAAATTGGGGGGGGGGGGCTGTCCGCTCCCACCTGTCCGCTCCCACAGAGTTGGCCTTCTCAGGGTGCCGTCAGCCGGTCAATGCCGACTGGCGACCCCCAGGGGAAGAGCCTTCTCTGTGGCGGGTCCGACACTCTGGAACGACCTTCCCCCCCCCCCCGATATCCGCACCATCACGGACCTACGCCTCTTCCGTCGATTTGAGTCGAAGAGAAGGGGGACAAGACTGCGAGATCTTTGGTTGCTCTCTGACCTTGGTGGTTTTTCTGGCAGACGTTTCATGACCCAACTAGGTAACGTCATCAATGCTAGAAGGAAGTGGGGTTATGGATAGGAGAAAGGAGCAGGGCAGGAGGAGGAGGAGGAGAACTGGGGGCTGCTCGGTGGTTTTCTGGCAGACGTTTCGTGACCCAACTAGATAACATCATCAGGGCAAACCCACTCCCTACTAGCACTGATGATGTTACCTAGCTGGATCAATCACGAAAGAGGCTGAAAAACCCCATAGTTCCCCTCCTCCTCTTCCTCTTTGCAAACCCCACTTCCCTTCTAGCACTGATGTTGTTACCTAGCTGGGTCAAGAAACGCCTGCAAGAAAAACCATCAAGCTCGAAGAGCACCAGGGACCCCACACCCTAATCAAAATAATCAAGAGAAGATAGACCGCATGATTAACAATTATAGCCCATAAGGATCAATCACGAAAGAGGCTGAAAAACCTAAAATCTCAGGGCATCTTAACAGAACCTTTCCTTGCCAATGGAAATGAACCAAGGTGCTATTCAGCCGTTTCGGACCGGTTCACCCGAAAACCGGTAGCAAAGTTGCAGGTTGGCCTTGCCCACCTGCGCCCGCTCGACGGCATCCTATTTAGACATGTTTTTGAGGCCGGGCGCATGCATGGAAGGTGTTCACACGCGAGCAAAGCCCATCCACGGAAGGCCGGGCGCATGTGTGTGGCGAACCAGTGGTAGCAAAAGGTCAAATCCGGGTGCCGTCCACTAGGCAATGCCAGTGGGCGACGCCCAGGGGAAGGGCCTTCTCTGTGATGGGCCCGACACTTTCGAACGACCTACCCCCTGATATCAGAACCACCACGGACCTCCGCTCCTTCCGCCAGAAACTTAAAACTCATCTGTTCCATCAAGCCGGCTTGGCCTAATTTCTGCTTCTCGCCCCAGTCTGTAATTTAAATTGTTTTATTTGGTTTTTAAGGGGTTTAGTTTTAACGTTTATAAATTTGTACAGGGTTATTTAATTCAATTTTAATTTTGTATGTATTGTTCTGTTTTTAGTAGTTCTAATTTTCCTGTACACCGCCCCGAGTCCCTTCGGGGAGAGGGGGCGGTCTAGAAATTCAATAAAATAAAATAAATCATAATAAATAAATAAATCCATCGCTGGAGATTCCCATGCAGCTTTCTCTATAAAGGTTGGTCCGAATTGCTAAGGTTTGTAGTCATACCGCATCTCGTGCATACATATTATATATTTATATTTTATTAGATTTCTAGACCGCCCCCTCTCCCCGAAGGGACTCGGGGCGGTGTACAGGTAAAAATTAAAATTATGACATCAACATTACATATAAACTAAAACCGAATTAAATAATCCCCTGTACAAATTTATAAAAATTAAAAACTTAACCTTAAAACCTAATCACATAATTTAAAATTACAAACTGAGGCGGGAAGCATGGAATTAGCCCAGGCCGGCTAGTTGAAACAGGTGGGTTTTGAGTTTCTGGCGGAAGGAGCGGAGGTCCGTGGTCGTTCTAATGTCAGGGGGAAGGTCGTTCCAGAGGGTCGGGCCCATCACAGAGAAGGCCCTTCCCCTGGGCGTCGCCCGCTGGCATTGCCTAGTGGACGGCACCCGGAGAAGTCCCTCTCTGTGAGAGCGAATCGGCCGAAGGGATGTATGGGGCAGGATACGGTCCCGCAAATAGCTAGGTCCTGCATGACGTCTGGCCCCAGGGAATCCTCCCTGCGACGTTCAAGAGGACTAGAAACTTAGGGACTGTGAAGGGATACCCCCCCCCCCCCAAAAGGCTACCTTATCGAAGGAGGAGATCTGACGCGGTAGGTAGACGGGCCCAGTTCTCCCTGCCAGTCTTTAGAAAGTCCTCCTGTTCTCTGTCCAGGTTTGCACGAGTTCGACACCTTGGCCGACCCCGAGGTGGACGACTTCCGGGTCCAGATGCAAGAGTACTGCGAGCAGAGAGCGGCTGAGCGGCAGCAGCTCAGCTGGAAGGCCTGGATGGAGTACAGTTTCCCCGTTCAACTGGAGCCCGCCCTGAGTGGGCTCGGGAGGAGAGAAACTCTGCCCATGCCCGGGAAGACCGTTTTTGTCAACGTCAAATTTCAATCCGGAGGGGTAAATCCGCGCGCTTCCCGAGACTTTGTAGAGAAAAGAGGGATTTGTGTGTGTGTTGTGTGTGTATCCTAGATCGTGGACAGCTAAAGGGAGAAACTAAGAATGCTCTTGCTAATGTATAAAATTTCAAATGCCTTTCTTTCTTTCTTTCTTTCTTTCTTTCTTTCTTTCTTTCTTTCTTTCTTTCTTTCTTCCTTCCTTCCTTCCTTCCTTCCTTCCTTCCTTCCTTCCTTCTTTCCTTTCTTTCTTTCCTTTCTTTCTTTCTCTTTCTGTTTCTTTTTCTTTCTTCCTTGTTTTTCTTTCTTTTCTTTCCTTCCTTCTCCTCTACCTCCTCTCACCCTTTCTTTTTTCCTTCCTTCCTCCCTCCTCCCGCCATCTCTATCCTTCCTCGCTTTATTTCTTTCTTTCTTTCTTTCTTTCTTTCTTTCTTTCTTCTTTCTTTTTTTCTTTCTCTCCTTTCTTTCTTTCTTTCTTTCTGTTTCTTTTTCTTTCTTCCTTGTTTTTCTTTCTTTTCTTTCCTTCCTTCTCCTCTACCTCCTCTCACCCTTTCTTTTTTCCTTCCTTCCTCCCTCCTCCCGCCATCTCTATCCTTCCTCGCTTTCTCTTTCTTTCTTTCTTTCTTTCTTTCTTTCTTTTTCTTTCTTCTTTCTTTTTTTCTTTCTTTCCTTTCTTTCTTTCTTTCTTTCTGTCTTTTTCTTTCTTCCTTGTTTTTCTTTCTTTTCTTTCCTTCCTTCTCCTCTCCCTCCTCTCACCCTTTCTTTTTTCCTTCCTCCCTCCCTCCTCCCGCCATCTCTATCCTTCCTCTCTTTCTTTCTTTCTCTTTCTTTCTTTCTTTCTTTCTTTCTTTCTTTCTGTTTCTTTTTCTTTCTTCCTTGTTTTTCTTTCTTTTCTTTCCTTCCTTCTCCTCTCCCTCCTCTCACCCTTTCTTTTTTCCTTCCTTCCTCCCTCCTCCCACCATCTCTATCCTTCCTCTTTCTTTCTTTCTTTCTTTCTTTCTTCCTTCTTCCTTTTTCTTTCTTTCCTTTCTTTCTTTCTCTTTCTGTTTCTTTTTCTTTCTTCCTTGTTTTTCTTTCTTTTCTTTCCTTCCTTCTCCTCTCCCTCCTCTCACCCTTTCTTTTTTCCTTCCTTCCTCCCTCCTCCCGCCATCTCTATCCTTCCTCCCTTTCTTCCTCCTCCCTTCCTTTGTTGCTTCCTTCCTTTTTCCTCCCTCCCTCCCCCTTCCCTTCCCTCTACCATCCTTCCTTACTCCTCCCTCTGTTTCTTTCCTTCCTTCCTCCTTTCCCTTCCCTTCTTTCCCTTCTCTTTCATCTTTCCTTCCCTCTACCATCCTTCCTTCCTCCTCCCTCTATTTCCTTCCTTCCCTCATTTTCTTTTCTTTCCCTTCCCTTCCCTCTATCATCCTTTCTTCCCCCTTCCTTCCTCCATTCCTTTCCCTTCCCTCCCCTCTCCTCTCCTTTTTCATATTCGTAACCTCAGAACCCTGGCAAAGACCTGATTTTTTGGTGGGGGAAACGAGACACACATGGGCTGAACCAATGCAAAATACAGCTAGTCTTACAACCACAATTAAGCCCAGCATTGATGTTGCTAAACGAGACATTACGTTAAGTGAGTTTTGCCCCCGTTTTTTCCACCTGCCTTCCCGCAGCTGTTAAGCGACTCCCGGCCGTGGTTAAGTTAGGCGCCCGGTCTTTGAGTGAATCCAGCTTCCCCCATTGACTGTCAGAAGGTCGCAAAAGGGGACGCCGCGACCGTCGTAAACCCGAAAAGTAAAGCGTTTGCCTTTTTATTTTTTCCCCTCGATGGGCAGGAGAGCTTCACTTTCCAAGTTTCCCTGAAGGAATTCCCCATCACTCTGATGAGCTACGCCGTCAAGAAGCAAGCCACCATTTTCCGCCACCAGAGAGTGAGCCCCGTGGACGAGTACACCTTGCAGGTGAACGGGAAATGCGAATACATCTACGGGGAGTATCCTCTTTATCAGTTCCAGGTACGTCTTGTTGTGGCCTGGCAGCGGCCAGCAAATTCGCGCAGTGAGGAGGGTTGGGGAGGAAGATGGGCCAGTCCTGGAGTCTGGGGAAGGCTCGGAGGAGGGCTCTGGGTCGGAGGCAGAGAGGGGGCCAGAGCCATACGCCAGTTATCAGCTGCCTTCGGAGTCAGATGTCAGTGAGGCAGAAGAACAGCTGGAGCCTGTTCCCAGTGTGAGTTGCCAGACGAAGGGAACGGCTAAAGAACAGGGGTCGACTTGAGTGTAAGGCCACAGGTGGACGATGAATGGCCCCTCCCGGAGGAAATTTAAAGAGGAGCAAAAGGGGAGTGGAGTTTGCAGGAGACCATGAGTTCGCTTCATTGGTTGGTGACTCTCCGAGACTCCTGGCCAAGTTCTGCAGAGATCGGGCCTGGCAGCTCTCCAAGCCGGATAAGGTCTGTGACTGTAAATCCTCCCTTTGCTGGATGTGAAATGAGCAGAATTCACAGTCAATTACCGTATTTTTCGGAGTATAAGACGGACAGGAGTATAAGATGCACCAAGGTTTTGAAGAGGCAATTTTTTTTTTAAAAAATTAAAGTTTCTGCACTCTGCAAACCTCCCAAAACTGACCCGTTTTTCACGGAAACGGCCCCATTTCCCCTCTCCTCCCAAAAGGACGTGAATAGCCCTTAGGAGGCTTTCAGAGTGCTCCTGCGGGGTTGGGCGGGGGCAAAAGTGAGCAAAAAATGTCGCCCCTGAGTCCTTTTTTCCTATTTAAGGCGAACGGTGTGCCAGTGTGTGCCCCCTTTCCTTCACAGGGGCTAGAACCTTGAGTTCGGTTTTAAACTTAGTCCAAGTTCTTAGGATTCGGCTCCAGGGATTTGAGCCAAGCTTCATTTTGTACCCAATTTCGCGGCGCGGGTTAGCATTTGAGGTTTGGCTCCAGGTGTTCATGGGAATCTGTTCTTTTGCCCCCCCGCAGTACATCCGCGAGTGCCTCCACCGGCGTTTCGTCCCCCACCTCATTATGGTCCACCGATCCTCTCTTCTGAGTTTGCGGGAAGAACAGAGCAACGGGCTTGGGCATCCCCCCAAAACAGCCCCCAAATGGTCTCCGGGCCCTAAGCAGAAGGTAACTCCTATAATGTTCCTTTTTGCACCACAAATGAATTTTTCCAAATTCAGAAAAGAAGAATTGGGAAGGACGGACAGACGGAGACAGACACAATACAATACAATACAATACAATAGCAGAGTTGGAAGGGACCTTGTAGGTCTTCTAGTCCAACCCCCTGCGTGGGCAGGAACCTTATACCATTTCAGACAAATGGCTATCTAACATCTTCTTAAAGACTTCCAGGGTTGGGGCATTCAGAACTTCTGGAGGCAAGCTGTTCCACTGGTTAATTGTTCTAACTGTCAGGAAATTTCTCCTTAGTTCTAAGTTGCTTCTCTCCTTGATTAGTTTCCACCCATTGCTTCTTGTCCTGCCTCCAGGTGCCTTGGAGAATAGTTTGACTCCCTCTTCTTTGGGGCAACCCCTGAGATATCGGAAGACAGCTATCATGTCTCCCCTGGTCCTTCTCTTCATCAAACTAGACATACTCAGCTCCTGCAACCGTTCTTCATATGTCTTAGTCTCCAGTTCCAAACACACACACAAACATACACACACACAAGCAGTGTTCCAGTATTTGAGGGGCTGCCCCAAAAGAGAGGGAAGGCAGGAGAAGAACCTGGATGGAAAATGAATAAATCAGGGAGAAACGAGAGGAGGAGAGAACGCAAGAAGGAGGAGGAGGAGAAGAGAGGAGGAGTGGCGGAGTGGGATGGGGAAGAAGAAAAGAGGAAGGAGAGGAGGAAAGGAGGAGGTAGAGAAGGGAGGTTGGGAAGAAAGAAGGAAGGAGCGGGGCTGTTGGAAAACAAAGATGGAGATAGGGGGTGGCAAGGAAGTGATCCCCATTGTGGTGTATATATATATATATATATATGTTAGTTTTATGAGCTGATCAATAAATAAATCAGGGAGACCAGGATAGATCTATTTTGAGCTTTAATAGCTCGAAATAGATCTATACTAGTCTCTATGATTAATTTATTGATCAGCTCATAAAATGGTCTCTGGTGATGAGCCGAAAGCAGGAAAGGAAACAGTATGTCTCCTCCCTTAATTGGGGCCCTAACAGGATGTTGTGAAAACAATTACACACACACACACACACACACACACACACACACACACACACACACACATATATATATATATATATATATATAGTCTCACTCACAGACACAAGCCTGCCTGATGATGACAAGTGAGATCTTGTCGAAACGTTGCAACAACTTTTCTATGCCTTATACATGGGAAAATCCCCGAAGCCAGCTATGCCAGCATACCTACACCTGTGAAAATCTACGAATACATACATACATACATACATACATACATACATACATACATACATACATGTAGGTCTTTGGTTGTTCGGGTTTTCTCCCGCGTAGAATTGGAAGTATTTTCACGACGTTTCGATGAAGTCTCATTCATCATCTTCAGGCTGGTGCTTCCGGCTTGGTGCTTCCAGGAGCAACTATATATATGTGTGTTAGTTTTATGAGCTGATCAATAAATTAAATTAGAGAGAGACTAGGATAGATCTATTTCGAGCTTATTAGCTCTCATTACCCCTTACTGGGATTCGAACCGGGGCTGTGTTGCATGCTAGGCAAGGAGCCTAGCACTTTAGCCAAGCCGGTTCCCCTTATTGCTAGATGGTCTCTGGTGATGAGCCGAAAGGCAGGAAAAGAAACAGTATGTCTCCTCCCTTAATTGGGGCCTAATAACAGGTTGTTGTGAAACAATTACATATATATGCCAGCATATATATATATATATAGCTGGCTTCGGGGATTTTCCCGTGTATAAGGCATAGAAAAGTTGTTGCAACGTTTCGATAAGATCTCATTTGTCATTATCAGGCAGGCTTGTGTCTGTGACACAATGTCCTATATATGACCTATATATGTAGGTTTTTGGTTGTTCGGGTTTTCTCCCGCGTAGAATTGGAAGTATCTTCACGACGTTTCGATGAAGTCTCATTCATCATCTTCAGGCTGGTGCTTCCGGCTTGGTGCTTCCAGGAGCTTCATTGTGCAATGCGCCCTACCTCGTAGGGGTGTTCGGGAACCCGGAAGGACAGTTTTAATTCAAGGCCAATTTTTAAAACTTTCGCACATCACATCTTTGTGGGTTAAGTTTAAACAGGGGGCTGGCTATATATCCTTTTAGAGGGATGTGGTGACTCAGTGGCTAAGACGCTGAGCTTGTCGATCAGAAAAGTCGGCGGTTCGAATCCCGAGCGCCGCGTAATGGAGGGAGCTCCCGTGACTCGTCCCAGCTTCTGCCAACCTAGCAGTTCGAAAGCATGTTAAAAAATGCAAGTAGAAAAACAGGAGCCACCTTTGGTGGGAAGGGAACAGGGTTCCGCACGCCTTCGGGCGTTGAGTCATGCCGGCCACATGACCCCGGAGATGTCTTCAGACAGCGCTGGCTCTTGGGCTTTGAAACGGAGAGGAGCAGCGCCCTCTAGAGTCGGGAACGACTAGAACATATGTGCAAGGGGAACCTTTACCTTACCTATATATCCTTTTGGGGCCAAATGTCAAAATTAGCCCTGAAATCCAACTTCACTTTTTCTCTCTTCTCCTTGTTCCTCTGCTTAGCTGACCTGTGTCTCTCTTTGGTCGCTGGAACAGCCGTATTCGATCGAGCTCCTGCACTGCAGCAAGGTGAACTCCGATGAAGGAATGAAAGTAAGTCGCCTTAAAACCAATATTTTCTCTCTCTCTCTCTCTCTCCTTTTCTTCTTTCGGCTAGACGCTCTTCTGCGGCTTCCCACGCACTATTTGTTTACGACTCGCCTTCAACCCAACTTGCAATCTTCAAAGTCGAAAATCCCGCAACTGCTTGTTGTTGTCGTTGTTGTGTTTTTTTTCCGCTTTTTCTTTTCGGAAACTCTTTCATTCAATCCTTCGGCGGTCGAAAACGTCTCACTACAGGAAGTGAGGGCGTCGGTGTTGATTAGCCAGAAATGAACTTCTTAGAAATGGTTCATGTTGTGCGCGTGCATTTTTTTGAAAAAGTTTTCCTTCCTTTCCTCTTACGCTAAAAATGCAGCCTTTTGCAAGTGAGATATATATGTGTGTGTGTGTGTTAGTTTTATGAGCTGATCAATGAATAAGTCAGGGAGACTAGTATAGATCTATTTCGAGCTTTTTAGCTCTCATCAGCTAGCCATACCCTTGCTGGGATTCGAACCGGGGCTGTATTGCATATCAGGCAAGAGCCTTTAGCCATTCAGCGAGCCGTGCTCTCCCATTGCATCAGTGGAGACAGGAGGATTAGTATCTATAATTGTTCCACAACAGCCTGTTAATAGGCCCCAATTAAGGGAGGAGACATGCTGTTTCCTTTTCTGCCTTTCGGCTCATCACCAGAGAGCATCTAGACAGAAAGTACAGCCCCGGTTCGAATCCCAGTAAGAGTATGGCTAGCTGATGAGAGCTAAAAAGCTCGAAGTAGATCTATACTAGTCTCTCTGATTTATTTATTGATCAGCTCATAAAACTAACACACATATTTAAAAAAATCACACAACGGAACTCATGGCTTTCTGTCTAGATGGTCTCTGGTGATGAGCCGAAAGGCAGAAAAGGAAACAGTATGTCTCCTCCCTTAATATATATATATATGAAAAATGGTGAACCTCTCTTGACTTTATAGTTTTGGGATTTTTTTTTTTTTTTAAATGGAGAAATTAGAAGGTAGAAGGAAATAAGGAACCGCAAGGGTTTTTTTTAATTGCTTCGGGGTTTTTTTTGCAGATCGTGATTTCCTTCCTGAATTTACTAGTGCAAATTTCCAAATTGTGTTGACCAAATTGGAGTTTGGTGCTTTAGGTTGATTATGTGACTGGGGTTATTATAGATTATTTATAATATAACTACCCTGGCATTGCCCGGGTATTTATTTATAAATGTCCAGACCAAACGTAATTTCTAATGTTGGATTTTTCTCCCTTTATCAGAGGGAGCTCCCTTGTGGAGTACTGTGAAGCCATTTCCATGGCAACTCCACTGTGCTTTACAGTAGAAGCCATCTTACGGCAGTACAGTAGAAGCCATTTGAAGGCACAACAGGCTGTATCTTAACAGAACACACACACACCGAGGGGTGTTAGGGGTGTCTTACCCCACACGGTGTTTTTCCCCCTGAAAGTAAGTCATCGGTGTTATTATCCTAATATTAGTGAGGACATTAAAGCAAGTATATTGTCATTTCTGATCTCTAGAAAAAAACCATTAGGGTAGTCTAGTATTAAAGTACCAAGGTAGAAAACGGGAGACCATGAGTTCAAGTCCTGCCTTAGGCAGGAAAGCCAGGCGGGTGACTTTGGGCCAGTCACTCTCTCAGGTCAACCCACCTCACAGGGTTGTTGTGAAAACAGGAGGAGGAAGGAATATAGTGTCTCTCTGCTTCCTTGAGTTATTTGTAAAAGTATTAAATGCGGGATATAAGTCAATAATTCAACACAGAGGATCCTCGGTTTACGGCCAAACAGGTCTGCTCTGAGCGAAACAGTTGTTAAGTGGGTTTTGACTCATTTCGCGAACTCTCTTGCCACCGTTGTTAAGTGAGTCGCTGCACCTGTTAAGTTAGTTCATTCACAGGGGTTGTTAAGTGAACCAAACTTGCCTTGTCAGACAGTCACCCAAGGGGAAATCGCTGCAGCCGTCGTAAATATGAGTCTGTTGGCAAGCTTCATCGAATTTTGATCACGTCACGGCGGGGAATGCTGCGACAGTCATAAGTATGGAAAAAAACCCAAATGTTTTCATTTTTCCCTGCCGTCGTAACTTGGAATGGTCACTAAATAAGCTGCCAACTCAGTCGAGGGCTATCGGTAACAGCGAGGGTCTTTGTCCGAGGGATTTTTCCATCCCACAGCCATGAGGACTAGAAACCTGGCACCAGAGTTTTGCAAACGGACATCCCACCGATTTTGAGACTTCCTGCTTTCCGTCCGAAGATGGGGCGCTGCTCGTTTTGGGCAATGAAAGGCTGGCTAACCCGCTCCTTTGTCCGTTGATCTCTTCCCCCAGTTGGTCGTACAAGCGGGACTCTACCACGGCCACGAGATGCTGTGCAAGATGATGACCAGCGCCGAAGCCAACGTTTGCTCCGAGCCCGCCTGGGATCAGACGTTAAAATTTGACATCCACCTCGCCGACCTGCCCCGCATGGCCCGACTCTGCCTGGCCCTCTACTCGGTGGTGGAAAAAGCCAAAAAAGCCAGGTCCACCAAGAAGAAATCCAAAAAAGCGGTAAGCCCTTTGGCATAACGTGGTGGCACACCATCCTTTGCCGTCCAAACAAACCCACAACCATTCAGGGCAATCAGAAGGATTAGGGGGCTGGAACACCTTCCTTAGCCTCTTCAGATGATGACATGAGTATGAGTCAGCAGGGTTACTGTCACTTTAAGAAGCTGTGTATATATAAGGGAGGCCATGTCTCTCTCTCCTTATGTATTTCTCCTCGTGTTCTATCTGTATTGTGGCTCGTGATGTAGAATTGAAGATTGATTGTCTGCTTGCTTGGTATTTGCCAAATACGTGTATGTATGTATGTATATATAAATCTTGTATATAAACCACAGTTTATATACACAGTTTATATACAATGGAAAAGGTGCAGAGGAGGGCAAACCAGAATGATTAGGGGGCTGGAACACTTTCCTTACCATCTGAGGCTGCAACGGCTGGGCCTCTTCACTCTTGAACAACGGCGCCTGAGAGGTGACCTGATTGAAGTCTATCAAATCATGCACAGTGTGGACAAAGTAGAAAAGGAAAAACTGTTTTCCCTATCGCACAACACTAGAACGAGGGGGCCCTCCATGAAACTTTGGATAGCTAGACCTCAAACAAATAAGAGGAAGGACTTTTTCACCCAGAGGATCACTGGTCTATGGAACTCCCTGCCAGAAGAAGGGGTGACAGCTGTCAGCCTCGACACCTTTAAGGAAGGATGAGAGGAGTTCATGGAGAACAAGGGTATCCATGACTATCATGATGGATGCCTAAGGACACCCTCCGGGTTGGAGAGATAGGCAGGATATCTCTCCATGCCATTTGCAGGGAATCATAAGCAGGTGAAGACATCTGCTTGGGAAGGCCCTAAAGCAAATGGGGAGCCACTGTGGGAGACAGAAGGCTGGACTGGATGGGCTGTGGCCTGTTCCAGCAAGGCTGTTCTTAGGTTCTGAAAGAAAGAGAGAGAGAGAGAGAGAGAGAGAGAGAGAGAGAGAGAGAGAGAGAGAGAGAGAGAGAGAGAGAGAGAGAGAGAGAGAGAGAGAGAGAGAGAAAGAAAGAAAGAAAGAAAGAAAGAAAGAAAGAAAGAAAGAAAGAAAGAAAGAAAGAAAGAAAGAGTTCATGGAGAACAAGGGTATCAATGGCTATCATGATGGATGCCTAAGGACACCCTCCGGGTTGGAGAGATAGGCAGGATGTCTCTCAATGCCATTTGCAGGGAATCACAAGCAGGTGAAGACGTCTGCTTGGGAAGACCCTGAAGCAAATGGGGAGCCACTGTGGGAGACAGAAGGCTGGACTGGAAGGGCTGTGGCCTCTTCCAGCAAGGATGTTCTTAGGTTCTTATGTTCTAACAGCCAAGAGGGCGAGAACATGCAGCTTTGGGAAGGTTTCCCCCCCCCCCCCAATGTGCAGCAATCGAAACTTGCAGGTCAGGGGGGTGTAAAACACAACCCTTGCGTGCATTGGGGGGTGATTTGAGAATCCTTTAAGGTAGAAATTCAGCGAGGGAAGAGAATGGCTGCACTGGAGCAGGGCCCCACCGACCTTTCGGACCTCAGGGGCCACTAAATGCATCCTTTTAAATCCCGCGGACCGCGAATCCGATCTGCCTAATGACCGGCTGGGTGGGCGTGGCTAGGTGGTCACGTGACTGGGTGGGCGTGGGCAACTCGATGTCACTCACGTCGAGGGGCGCCTCGCCAGCCTCTACTCGCCACTCCTCGCCTGCCCGCCCGGGCTCCTTAGGGCCCCAACAGGAAGCCGTTGCTAGAGCTAAGCAGCCCCCCGTGAGAAAGAGTTGGCAAATTGGATCTGACCGAGGAGGAGAGGCTCAGCAGAAGCACCTCACTGAGGACTAGGAGCATAGGCTTTCCAAGCAGAGGGAAGACTTGCAGGAGTGCGAGGCCAGGTTGGAGGCTCGGCGGACTGAGATGGCCAGCCAGTTCCAGGCCAGGATGCAGCCCCACTGAAACGAGGCCCTCCGGCTCTTCGCCACCAGTGGTTCTTCCCTCCATCCTTCCCCCAAAGCCCCCCACCAGGAGGCTGAAGCAGACCCCAAGTGGGAATTTCTGCCCCCCTCCAACCCCCACAAAAAGACCCCAAAGGGGGAGACCCTCTGCAGCAACACAAGCGTTCATTGCACGTATCCGTCCCAGGGGCCGTAGTTTGAAGACTCCTCATATATAGTGCAATATAAAAAATGCAAATAATTTTCCTGCGGGCCACCAACCTTTTCTCAGGGACCACCAGTGGGTGACCGCTGCTAGCCGTGGGGAACGATGCCAGATTCGGGATTTTAAAAATTTCCCCCGTGCAAAACAAGTGATCTTTTTTTTCCTCTGCAAGAGAATTGAGCGCGCTTAGAAGACTTTAATGCAAACCTACATCCCTTTTAAAGCCTTCTAACCAGCATTCGAAAGTTAACTCACACACCCTGAATTGGGGGGAAGAAAATGGTTTATGGTTTATTAAATTTATATACAATACAATACAATACAATAGCAGAGTTGGAAGGGACCTTGTAGGTCTTCTAGTCCAACCCCCTGCGTGGGCAGGAACCTTATACCATTTCAGACAAATGGCTATCTAACATCTTGTTAAAGACTTCCAGGGTTGGGGCATTCACAACTTCTGGAGGCAACTTCTGTTCCACTGATTAATTGTTCTAACTGTCAGGAAATTTCTCTTTAGTTCTAAGTTGCTTCTCTCCTTGATTAGTTTCCACCCATTGCTTCTTGTCCTGCCCCCAGGTGCCTTGGAGAATAGTTTGACTCCCTCTTCTTTGTGGCACCCTCTGAGATATCGGAACACTGCTATCCTGTCTCCCCTGGTCCTTCTCTTCATCAAACTAGACATACCCAGCTCCTGCAACCGTTCTTCATATGTTTTAGCCTCCAGTCCCCTAATCATCTTGGTTGCTCTTCTCTGCACTCTTTCCAGAGTCTCCACGTCTTTTCTACATCGTGGTGACCAAAACTGTATGCAGTATTCCAAGTGTGACCTTACCAAGGCACTATACAGTGGCATTAACACTTCATGTGATCTAGATTCTATCCCTCTGTTGATGCAGCCTAGAACTGTGTTGGCTTTTTTGGCAGCTGCTGCACACGGCTGGCTCATATTTAAATGGTTGTCCATATACTGCACTCTTTCCCAAAAGGGACGGTGCACAGGCAATTTAAAAACATATATAAACATAGCAATATACAAATATAAAACCAAATTAAATGAATATCCCTGTGCTACAAAATTGAAATACGTTAAAACAATATCCCTAAAACCAATTTAAAATCATTAAACTAAAGGGAGGGTGGGTGGGGCAGTTAGCCCACCGGGGGGGGGCTGCTTATCCTTCCAGAGGCTGCCTTCTCTTTGACATCTGCACACAGACACACACACAAAACGCCGGCGGCTTTCTGAGAAAGTCCCCGTTTCTTTCCAGATGTTGAAAAGAAGATTTGGTTTCAGGGAAGGGATGTCTTTCTCGGTTGTGGAAACACGAGAAAGTGTCAACAGACAACTTGTGCAGCTGCCAAAGGCTGACGGAGGGGGCCGAGGGTTAGGGGGTGGGTGGGGGAGAAACGGAGGGAGGGGAAACGAAAGGCGTTGGGACTTCCTAGAATTAGGCTCCCGATGGTCTGGCCGCGCATTTCGGTCTCCTTTGCTGAGTCATGGGCAGCCTGTTTTCCCCATTTCCTCCCAATTTGCCTAGTCATCTGCTTTTTGGAGTCCATCCACTGAATTACTCACCACTCTAGAGTAGAAAAAAGTAGAAAAGAAGAGAGATTCTGGAAAGAGGGCAGAGAAGAGCAACAAAGAGGATTTAGGGGACTGGAGGCTAAAACATAGGAAGAACAGTTGCAGGAAGTGGGTAGGTCTTGTTTAATGAAAAGAAGGACCAGGGAAGACATGATAGCAGCGTTCCGATATCTCAGAGGGTGCCACAAAGAAGAGGGAGTCAAGCTATTCTCCAAGGCACCTGAAGGCAGGAGAAGCAGCAATGGGGGGAAACTAATGAAGGAGAGAAGCAACTTAGAACCGAGGAGAAATTTCCCGACAGTGAGAACAATGAATCAGTGGAACAGAAGTTGCCTCCAGAAGTTGTGAATGCCCCAACACTGCAAGTCTTCAAGAAGATGTTGGAGAGCCATTTGTCTGAAATGGTTATAGGGCTTCCTGCCTAGGCAGGGAGTTGGACTAGATGACCTCCAAGGTCCCTTCCAACTCTGCTATTGTATTGTATTGTATTGTATTGTATTGTATTGTATTGTATTGTATTGTATTGTATTGTATTGTATTGTATTGTATTGTATTGTATTGTATAGTTGCCTGTTTTTTTGTTTTGCTGCCCTGATTCTGACTAGTTCAATGGAGAGGGGAAGAAGGAGAATAGAATTAGAATTCAAATTAGGAATATAATAGAATAGAAGGGAAGGGAAGAGTTGGAAGGGACCTTGTAGGTCATCTAGTCCAACCCCCTGCCCAAGCAGGAGACCCTACACCACTTCTGACAGAGGGCAGTCCAGTCTCTTCTCGAAAGCCTCCAGGGATGAAGCTCCCACAACTTCCGAAGGCAACTTCTGTTCCATTGGATTGTCCTCACTGTCAAGAAATTCCTCCTTATTTCCAGGTTGAATCTCTCCTTGGTCAATTTCCATCCATTATTCCTTATCTGGGCTTCGGGGGTTTTGGAAAATAGCTTGACCCCCTTCCTCTCTGTGGGAGCCCCTCAAATATTGGAAGGCTGTTCTCCTGTCTCCCCTGGTCCTTCTCTTCAACTCTATTTAATTGTATTTATATTATTTATGTAACAACAACAATAAAGTCCCAGTCAATAATATTTGTGATACATTTTTAAATGTGCAGTTGACTGAGCTTCATATTTAATGAATAAAAGTTGTTAATAATAATAATAATAATAATAATAATAATAATAATAATAATAATAATAATAATAATACATAAAGAAATTGCAGCTCCTTGCAATAACACCAGCGGAACTGCAAAAAATTGTGCAACTAGCAATATCATATATTTTAAGAAGATACTTGGATAATACCTAGGATGCTGGCATCAATCCGTAACAACCATTAGCACCAGTCAATGGTATTTGTGACACATCTTTTAATGTTCACTCTTACTTTATTTATACTTTATTCATACTTATATACCTCATTTATTTTTTTCATTTATTAGACTTCTATCCCGCCCTATCTCCCAAATGGGACTCAGGGCGGTGCACAGGAATAAAAATAAAATAGAAATAAACAGACAAGAAGTAAGTTTAAAATTAAATTTTAAATGCCGGTTGGCGACGCCCAGGGGAAGAGCCTTCTCTGTGGCGGGCCCAGCCCTCTGGAACGACCTACCCCCCCGATTTACGCACCATCGGGGACCTCCGCCTCTTCCGCCAACGTCTTAAAACTCATTTATTCCAACAAGCCGGCCTAGCATAACCCCCGTTTCTGACTTTTATAGGGAAAATTTTAAATTTTAGAGTTTTATTAGTTTTAGCACAGGGAAAGTTTAATAGTTTTTAATAATTAGGTATTTTTGTATGGTTTTAATAACGCCTGTGCGCCGCCCTGGGTCCTTTTTTAGGAGAAGGGCGGGGTATAAATTTAAATAAAATAAAATAAATAAAAATAAATTAAATGAATTTGACCCGTGCTAAAACTTAATTTAAAAACCCAGCTAAAAATTCAATAATAACATAACTATGTCAGGCCGACTTGAGTTTCATGCTTAATGAATAAAATAAATAACAATAATAACAACTGCAACTTGTTTTGATGCCTAGGATGCTGGCAGCAACCTGGGTCAACCATCAGGGTCAGTCCATAATATTTCTGATACCCTTTTAAGTGTTTAAGAGTTTCATGTTTAATGAATATCATCATTATGTTTTGGTCGCCACGATGTAGAAAAGACGTGGAGACTCTGGAAAGAGTGCAGAGAAGAGCAACCAAGATGATTAGGGAACTGGAGACTAAAGTATATGAAGAACGGTTGCAGGAGCTGGGTATGTCTAGTTTGATGAAGAGAAGGACCAGGGGAGACATGATAGCAGTGTTCCGATATCTCAGAGGGCGCCACAAAGAGGAGGGAGTCAAACTATTCTCCAAGGCACCTGAGGGCAGGACAAGAAGCAATGGGTGGAAACTAATCAAGGAGAGAAGCAACTTAGAACTAAGGAGAAAATTCCTGACAGTCAGAACAATTAACCTCTGGAACAGAAGTTGCCTCCAGAAGTTGTGAATGCCCCAACCCTGGAAGTCTTTAAGAAGATGTTGGAGAGCCATTTGTCTGAAATGGTATAAGGTTCCTGCCCACGCAGGGGGTTGGACTAGAAGACCTCCAAGGTCCCTTCCAACTCTGCTATTGTATTGTATTGTATTATCCTGTGACAATATCTGTAACACCATCAAACATCTATCCCAGGTGCTTGGTAAGGACTGAAAAAAATGCCAAACCCAGCCTGGACATCTGGCTGACTGTCTGGATGATGACTAATAATAATAATATTAATATAGAAGGGAAAAGGAAGCGAAGGCACTTTTTATTAGCTTCTTGGCCAGATGGAAAGCATCCCCAAAAAAATTGCCCTTTGTAGCTGGAACCCGTTTCTGGTTTCCACTGCAAAAGATTTCGGTTTTTGTTTTTAAATCCTTGTTGAACCGGATTAACGGCTGATTCTCAAGCAGGATACCACAAGCAGGAGGCAGGCAGTGGAGCGAAAAGGCAGACAAACGGAAGTTTGGCTTTGAAAAAAATGAACATTTCAAAAACCAAAACCAAAAAAGGGCTTGTCTTGAAGGCATCCTGTTCTTGGCAGTCCCGTTATCCAGTGAACAGAGTTGGAAGGGACCTTATAGGTCATCTAGTCCAACCCCCATCCCCACCCTGGCTCAAGCAGTCCAGTCTCAAGGGATATGAAGCCCCCACAATTTACAAAGGCAACTTCCGAGATGCCTCTGATAACGTTAGCTCGTTCGGTAATGAAAGGTCTGCAGGAAAACAAGCTCAGAGAACACTAAGAATTCTCCTGCATTACTTAAAATCCTCTGCAGCTCCATCGGCTCACCCATATTTTTAATATTTTATTTCTCCTTGGAGCCGAAGTATTTATGTGGAGTGGAGTGGAATAGAATAGAATAGAATATGGAATGGAATGGAAGAGAATTGAATAGAAATAAATGGAATGGAATGGAATAGAATAGAATAGAATAGAATAACAGAGTTGGAATGGACCTTGGAGATCTTCTAGTCCAATCCCTTGCTTAGGCAGGAAACCCTCCACCACTTCAGAAAAATGGATATCCAATATCTTCTTGAAGATTTGCAGTGTTGGAACATTCACAACTTCTGGAGGCAAGTTGTTCCACTGATTAATTGTTCTAACTGTCAGGAAATTCCTCCTCAGGTCTAAGTTGCTTCTCTCCTTGATTAGACTCTGGAAAGAGTGCAAAGAAGAGCAACCAAGATGATTAGGGGACTGGAGGCTAAAACATATGAAGAACGGTTGCAGGAACTGGGTAGGTCTAGTTTGATGAAGAGAAGGACCAGGGGAGACATGATAGCAGTGTTCCGATATCTCAGAGGGTGCCACAAAGAAGAGGGAGTCAAACTATTCTCCAAGGCACCTGGGGGCAGGACAAGAAGCAATGGGTGGAAACTAATCAAGGAGAGAAGCAACTTAGAACTAAGGAGAAATTTCCTGACAGTTAGAACAATTAACCTCTGGAACAGCTTGCCTCCAGAAGTTGTGAATGCCCCAACCCTGGAAATCTTTAAAAAGATGTTAGATAGCCATTTGTCTGAAATGGTATAAGGTTCCTGCCCACGCAGGGGATTGGACTAGAAGACCTACAAGGTCCCTTCCAACTCTGCTATTGTATATTGTATATAGTTTCCACCCATTGCTTCTTGTCCTGCCCCCAGGTGCTTTGGAGAATAGCTTGACTCCCTCTTCTTTGGGGCAACCCCTGAGATATCGGAAGACGGCTATCCTGTCTCCCCTGGTCCTTCTTTTCATTCTAGACAATTCTCAATTCCTGCCACCGTTCTTCCTGTTTTAGCCTCCAGTCCCCTAATCCTCTTTGTTGCTCTTCTCTGCACTCTTTCTAGAGTCTCCACATCTTTTTTATAGTGTGGTGACCAAAACTGGATGCAGTACTCGAGGTGTGGCCTTACTAAGGCTTTATAGGGTGGTATTAGTACCTCCCTTGATCTTGAGTGTATCCCTGTTAATTAAATTTAGGATTGCATTGGCTTTTTTGGCTGCTGCTGCACACAGCTGGCTCATGTTTAGCTGGTTGTCCACTAAGACTCCAAGATCCCCCTCACAGTCACTGCTATGAAGCCTGGTTTCACCCAGTTTATATCCGTCCTTTTGGGGTTTCTTACCTAAGTGTAGGACTTGACTTTTCTCTACGTCGAATTTCACTGTGGTTTTTTCATTCAGTTTTCATTTTCATCACCCCGTGTCCCATCATCCCTGTCTCCTTTCCTCTAGGACTGCCCCATCGCTTGGGTGAACGTGATGCTTTTTGACTACCAAGACCAGCTGAAAGCCGGAGAATGCGTCTTACCCATGTGGTCGGCCTTCCCAGGTGGGATAAATCCTTCCCGCTCCTCTTTTTCCCAGGGAAAACAGGAAGGGCTTCCGGTTGGATGAGTCTGCTCCTTTAATTTATTGTGATTTAAACCCACCTGGTTTCTGCTGAGCCAAAAGGCCTAAGAGACAAGAAGCGGGTTTTAAAAGATAGAATCACAGAGTTGGAAGGGACCCTGGAGGTCCTCTAGTCCAACCCCCTCTCAGGCAGGAAAACCCTCAAGCAGGAAATCACTCTGTCGTCGTCGTCCCCCAGACAGGTTATCCACTAGAATTTGCCGATATCGGATATAGGAATCCAGTTCACGCAGGGCACGGGTTACGGCACCCTGGAAAACCTAGCCAAGCGAGGCTCTGCGTTCGAATGGAGCCCTTTGGCAGCTTGCGCCCTTTTGCCTTCCAGATGAGAAAGGGGAATTGCTAAACCCGACCGGCACCATCCAGACCAATCCCAACACAGAGAGCGCCGCGACTCTTTTCATCCGCTTTCCCGGCATTTCGTTGTACCCAATCTACTATCCTTCCATGAGACAGGTGAGACCGTGTGTGTTCCTGTTGCTGCTGCTTGTTTTGTGTTCTGGGTACCGTATTATTCGGACTATAAGACGCACCGGAGTATAAGGCGCACCAAGATTTTGGAGAAGTAAATTTTTTAAAAAAATAAGTTTTTGCACTTTGCAGGCCTCCCAAACCCTCTTCAAGCCTCATTTTTTTTGTAAAAAATGGAGCATGCAGAGAGTTTGAGAGGCCTGCAAAGTACTCCTGGGGGCTGGAGGGGGGCAAAAACGAGCAAAAAATGACCAATTTTTTGCAAAAACGGGCACGTTTTTTAACGAAAAAAGGGCATGTATAGCTTTTAGGACGCTTGTAGAGTGCTCCTGGGGGATGGGGGGGGCAAAAACGAGCAAGAAATGGCATTGAGTCACGCCGGCCACATGACCACAGAGACGTCTTCGGACAGCGCTGGCTCTTCGGCTTTGAAACAGAGATGAGCACCGCCCCCTAGAGTCGGGAGTGTAGCACATGTGTGCTACCTTTTATAACAGTGGGATTCAATCGGGAAGCAGCTTTGTTATATCTTGGGAGCTTCACGGCTGTCCCATGTAACACCCCTCCTGCGCGAGCTGCACTGGCTGCCTGTGGTTTTTCGGGTGCACTTCAAGGTGCTGATAACCATCTTTAAAACGCTCCATGGCACGGGTCCTAGTTATTTGCGAGACCGTCTCCTACTCCATACATCCCTTCGGCCGATTCGCTCGCATAGAGAGGGACTTCTCCGGGTGCCGTCTGTCGGGCAATGCCGGTTGGCGACCCCTAGGGGAAGAGCCTTCTCTGTGGCAGGCCCAGCCCTCTGGAACGACCTACCCCCTGAACTCCGGACCACCACGGACCTCCGCCTCTTCCGCCAACGTTTGAAGACCTATTCCTTCCATCTAGCCGGCCTAGCCTAGCCTTCGAGAGCGCCTTCACAGACTGAGTCTTAAATTGTTTTAATTTGATTTTAATTTGTGGGTAATTTTTAGGGAGCTGTTTTTAGCACAGGACGCTTTAATTTAGATTTTATTGTTCGCAGTTTTATCTATTTATCTATTTATATGTTTGTATCTCCGCTTTTTAACTTCCTGTGCACCGCCCTGAGTCCCTTCGGGGAGATAGGCGCGGTTTAAAAATTAAATAAATTAATTCAAATTTTGTACAATGACGATAAAGGCTATACGGTTCAGCCAGAAAAATGCCAACGGGGAACGTCCCGTTCCCCCCCCCCCCCAAATGAAGGAAGACCAGCTGATAACTGAAGACATTTTCTCTTGAGATCCAATCTTTCTTGGAGGACAAAATAAATACCTCTTTTGTTTGTTTGTGTGTGTGTGTGTGTGTGTTATTGTTTCAGATCTTAGAAAAAGGGCAGAATGGCCATGCCGCCTGCGGGACGGGAGACGATCCAGATGAGGTCAGCACGAAACAAACTTATTTATTTTAATGTCTGGTGGATTTTTTGTATCTGTATCCAGGGTGCCATGCAGAAATTCCGCTTAAAATGGGAATTGAGAATGCAAAGAGGGTAGCATTAGTCCTTGATATACAGTAATCCCTCATTTTCCGCGGTTAATGGGGACCGCAACCTTCCGCGAAAACTGAAAACCGCGAAGTAGGATTCGCTAGGAAACTTGAATTGGTGGACATGTTTAAAGCAACCACTAGGGGGCGCTTGCCTCCTACCAATGCATTTTTTTTGTATTTTTTAAAAATCCGTGAAGCACTGAATCCGCGGAAAACGAAGCCGCGGAAAACGAGGGATTACTGTACAGCCATCCGTTTAGCGATGGGTCAGAGCTATGGCAACGTCGGAAAAAGAGGCTTACAGCTGATCTTAGCAACCACTGCAACATCTGAAGAGCCAGGGTGGCCCAGCGGTTAGAGTGCAGGCTCCTTCTGCTGCCTGCCGGCTGCCTGCAATTTGGCAGTTCGAATCTCACCAGGCTCAAGGTTGACTCAGCCTTCCATCCTTCCGTGATTGGTAAAATGAATCCTTCCTTCCTCCCTCCCCTCCCCTCCCACACTTCCTTCCTCCCTTCCTATCATTAACTCTGATAATAATAGCAGAGTTGAAAGGGACCTTGGAGGTCTTCTAGTCCAGGGGTCCCCAACCTTTTTTGCACCAGGGACCGGTTTTATTTTCAAGAAAGTTTTGCGGACCGGCTGAGTGGCTCAGCAGTCATGTGACTGGGTGGGCGTGGCCAACTTGGAAAATGTGAAACTCACTTAACAATGGTCTTGGTTAACAACCAAACTTTTGGGCTCAATTGTGGTCATAAGTTCTTTCTTTCTTTCTCTGTCTCTTTCTCTGTCTTTCCCTCTTTCTCTTTTTCTCTTTATTTCTTTTTCTTTCTCCCTCTCTCTTTCTCTTTCTTTCCCTTTCTCTCTTTCTCTCTCTCTTTATTTCTCTTTCTCTCTCTTTCTTTCCCTCTTTCTCTTTCTTTCTTTCTTTCTTTCTGTCTCTTTTTCTTTCTCTCTCTTTTTTCTCTTTCCTTTCTGTCTCTCTTTTTCTTTCTCTCTTTCTCTTTTTTCTCTCTTTCTTTCCTTTCTGTCTCTTTCTTTCTCTTTCTCTGTCTGTCTTTCTTTGTCTTTCTCTCTCTCTTTCTTTCTCTCTCCCACTTTTTTCTTTCTTTCTTTTTCTTTCTCTCTCTCCTTCGTCCGCCCATCTGTCACTCTTTGTGTGTGTATGTGTGTGTGTCTCGCATTCACACACTTAATCACTCATTCTGTGTCTCCCACTTTCCCTCCCTCCCTCTGTCTCTCTGTGTGTGTCTGTCACTCTCTGATTCCTCCCTCCCTCCCTGTTTCTCTCTGTGTCTGTGCCTCTCTCTCTCTGTCTGTCGTCGTCCCCGCCGCAGCAGCCCTCCCTACCGGCCGCCGATACCCTTCCTCCTTCCCCCCGCGGAGCGTCCTCAGCCCGGCCCGCCGCGGTCACTCGCCTTAGCCTGCCCCGCCCACCCGCCCACCCGCCTGCGGTGCTTGGTCGCTCGTTCGCTCGCTGAGGCTCCTTCCAGGAGCTGAGAAGCCTCCGTGTGTGGGGGGGAAGGAATGGCAGCTCCTGGAAGATGACGAGTGGCCGGCATGCCGGCTTTGGAGGAGGAAGGGAATCGGTTGCCGGTAGGGAGGGTTGCTGTGGCGGGGCCCAGGAGTCCCACCGTCGACGAGGGTGGAGGGAAGAGCCGCACTCCAACGGCGCGAACAGCCGCGCCTGCGCTCTCCCGCGCGCGCTCTGCCCAGGGGGCTGCTCCCTCCTCTCCGGACTTGCGGCCCGGTTCCTACCAAGCCACGGACCGGCACCGGTCCGCGGACCGGGGGTTGGGGACCCCTGTTCTAGTCCAACCCCCTGCTCAAGCAGGAGACCTTCAAAAGACCTTCCAATGTGCTCTCTTAAAACCAGGGACCGAATCTTGAATATTTCCACCTTCCAAGGCCACTGTTCAAATCAAGCAACATGATGGAAAGTAAAGCAAATTTTTTTTTTAAGTTGTAAGAATAAGCTTGCTAGCTGTGGAATTCTGGGAGTTGAAGTCGACCCGTCTTCAAGGGGCTACGGTTGAAAAAAATGCTTCTTTACCATAGAAGAGATCTTTCCTACTCAACCCTGTCTGGGTTTAATTTTATATCCCTTTCATGAGACAATTCTGTATTTCCTTTTCCTCTCCTGAACTGAACTAAACCAATTTCATTGTAGTGGTTTTTTATACTGCCCTACTCCCGAAGGACTCAGGGCGGTGTACAGCCAAAATAAAAGCAAATATATACAAATATATATAATTGTAAACGGGTACAATGACAATAAAGATGATTATTATTATTAAACAGCTAAACCTCTCGGCTTTTGTCGTGTAGGGGATGATGGGCTTCACCTTTTGGGCTCCTTTTTCTAATCCCCAAAGAATCCCCCTCTATTTTCACCCCATAAGCCTGCAAAATAATAATAATAATAATAATAATACAGACCGCTTTTCTAACCCCCCCCCCAGCATTTAAAAAGTCCTTCTATAAGTACATTTAACTTCCTTCTTTTCTAGTGGGGGAAATTGTCAGCTTTCTGTCTTGCTCTTGACCGCCACCTTGTGGTCTGTCTAGAAACAGCAGCTGAAGGAGATCCTGGAGCGTAGATCCTGCATCGAACTGTACGAGCACGAGAAAGATCTGGTGTGGAAAATGAGATACCAGATTCGGGATCAGTATCCGGGAGCATTGGCTAAACTGCTTATGGTAACCAAGTGGAATAAACACGAGGATGTGGCTCAGGTGAGAATTTTAATTAAGATCCGCCGGGGGAGAAAATATTTAGCTGGGGATGACAAGCGATTAAATCCTAACTTTGTAAGCTTTTGTTTTTTAATGACTCAATAAAACTTTAAAAAAAAATAAAAAAAATCCTAACTTTGAGAAACTCATCTTTTAAGGTGCCCCAAATTTAGAGGTGGTATTCTTCTACTGGTTTGGCCGAACTGGTAGTGGAAATTTAAATCAATTTTTAACTTTGTTCTCCTTTTTGTTCTTTATTTTAATTCTTTTTTGTTTAAACCTCTACTTTTAAATCAGTTTTTAACTTTGAAACTTAAAAAGTTTCAATTTTACTTCTTGAGAGGTTCGTCTTTTACTCCAGCTTTTACCCCCGTTTTTTACTCCAGCTAGTAAAGCATTTGAACGAGAGGAAAATTTTCTCTACTAAGCAAACCAGAGTTCTATTTACGTATTTATATAATATTCAATTATATTGTATCTTATCCTTTAACTATTGTATTTTACCCTACTCTTATTATAAATTAAGGAATGCGGGTGGCTCAGTGGCTAGGATGCTGAGCTTGTCCATTCGAAAGATCAGCCGTTCGCCGGTTCGAATCCCCAGCGCCGCGTAACGGAGGGAGCTCCCGTGCCTTGTCCCAGCTTCTGCCAACCTAGCAGTTCGAAAGCATGTAACAAATGCAAGTAGAAAAATAGGAACCACCTTTGGTGGGAAGGGAACAGCGTTCCGTGTGCCTTCGGGCATTGAGTCATGCCGGCCACAGGACCACGGAGACGTCTTCGGACAGCGCTGGCTCTTGGGCTTTGAAACGGAGATGAGCACCGCCCCCTAGAGTCAGGAACGACTAGCGCATTACTTTTTTAAATTGTTTGTATAGGGTTTTATTGGTGATATGTGTTTGAACCTTGTGCTTCGATATGGCCTATAGGGGAATCGATAAAGGTAGGATTGGATAGGCCAGGCTGTTAGATCAAGCCTCCTTATTTAGGGGCAGCGTACCAGGGCAGCGTTACCTTCAGTGCTCTTCTGACGGAAGCAGGGGGCGCATCCAAAAGATGGCCTCATCCAGATCTGATCCTGCGCTTTTCTTGCAGATGATATTTTTGCTGCAATCGTGGCCGGAGCTGCCGGTTCTCAACGCCCTGGAGCTTTTGGATTTCAATTTCCCCGATCCTTACGTGATCCGCTTCACCGTCAATTCCCTGAAAAAGCTGACGTGAGTTAAAATCCCTCTCCCAAAGAAGGGGGTGGGGGAAAGAGGGATGGGGTGAGGAAGAGAGAGAGAGAGAGAAAGGAAAAGAGGAGGCAGTCTTCCAATATTTGAGGGGTTGCCCCAAAGAAGAGGGAGTCAAGCTATTCTCCAAAGCACCTGAGGGCAGAACAAGAAGCAATGGGTGGAAACTAATGAAGGAGAGAAGCAACTTAGAACTGAAGAGACATTTCCTGACAGGAAGGACAATTAATCAGTGGAACAGAAGTTGCCTCCAGAAGTTGAGAGACCTTATCTCTCTTGGAAAGCTGCCATGTAAATATTTATCAAATGAGGTGCTGTGCAAGGAAAGACTGGGCACAGAGTCTCTGGGATTCAGGGACAGATCTTCACACTCCTGAAACGAATCTAACAACTGAATGCATTGTTTCCTGCAAAAGCCCACTCTCCTTTTATTTCCTATGGGAGGGGCCAATCGTCTTCCACCTGTGGCTTTACTCCCGAGTCGACCCTGATTTCTGAGTTGTTCTTTTCTTCTGGCAGCTCTACGTATGCGCACACTGGGAACAGGGTCCAGCTGTTCCTCTGCCTAACTGCTGCCTAGCTCCGTAGGCATCTGCTCACTTTCTGCTTCCGACACAGAACCCTCATCCGAGCCTTCCCCAGCCTCCAGGACTGGCCCATCTTCCTCCCCAACCCTCCTCACTGTCCCACTCTGCTGGCTGCTGGTGGGCCTCAACCATGCAACCGAGGGGGCCATCGATTAACCCTCTGCTCTTCCTTCCTCAGGGATGCTGAATTGTTCCAGTATCTCCTGCAGCTGGTTCAGGTTTTGAAATACCAATCCTACTTAGACTGTGAATTAACCAAGTTCCTTTTGGGCAGGGCCTTATCCAACCGGAAAATCGGCCATTTCCTTTTCTGGCATCTCAGGTGAGAAAAAAAGGTTTTTGGGAGAAGCGAGGCGGGTTTACATTCCGTTCTCTGGGATGGGAACTTTTGAGGAAATGATGACAGACAACCCCCCTCCATCCATCCCCAGCCCTTTGCTTACATTCACTTCTCAGCAGTTGAGATTTGGAGATAGGCTGCCCTGGAACATGGAGGCTTAGTTAACTGAGAACAACTAGTCAGTATTGTTTCTCTGTGTCATATAATACATGTGGGTATATACACAATTTTGTATTTATTTATTTAGTCTGTCATGTTTATGTAGTGTAGACTGGAGGTGGTGACACTTTGAGAGCTGCACGAAATGAAATTTCATTTTAATATATGCTGATTAGACTTAGAATAACTTTGTCACTTATATAGCAATAGCACTTAGATTTATATACTGCTTCACGGTGCTTTACAGCTCTCTCTAAGAGGTTTACAGAGTCAGCCTCTTGCCCCCAACAATCTGGGTCCTCATTTGGCAGTTTGAATCTCACCAGGCTCAAGGTTGACTCAGCCAGGAAGGCTGAGTCAACCTTGAGCCTGGTGAGATTCAAACTGCCAAATTGCAGGCAGCCGGCCGGCAGCAGGAGTAGCCTGCAGTACTGCCCTCTAACCACTGCGCCACCAAGGCTCATATATACGTTAATTTGTCAAGGTCCCAAGAAAATCAGAAGATTTGGGCAGTTCGAATGAATATGAAGCTTTACTGCAAGCTTAAGCTCTCTACAAGACTCTGAACTACCAACAGTCAAGGGAAATGAGCAGGAGAGAAGAAGAAATTCAATGAGCCAAAGCTGCCCAGGGGTTGTGGCAATATATTGTAACTCCCCCGTGATTAAACTTCTGTCTTCTTTTTTTTTTTCCCTTGCTTGGGTTCCATGTCTCCTTCAACGTTTTAACTGTGGTTAGATCGGAAATGCACTTCCCTTCGCTTGCCTTAAGGTTCGGCCTGATTCTCGAGGCCTATTGCCGGGGAAACGCTCATCATATCAAAGCTCTGATGAAACAGGTAAGGAGGCTCCCTTGGGAAGTGAGATTGGTCTAGGGCAGGGGTCAGGAGTAAGGACCCAGGTGAATGATGAACGGCCCCTCCCAGAGGAAACAAAAGAGGAGCGAAAGGGGAGTGGAGTTTGCAGGAGACCATTAGTTCACCTAATTGGCTCGTGACTCTCTGAGACTCCTGGGCAAGTTCTGCAGATCTCGGCCTGGCAGCTCTCCAAGTCAGAGAAGGTCGGGACCAGACCAAACAACAGGAGTCCATATTGCCAACTCAAGTGGCACGTGAGAACTTGTGCGTCTGATCACATCGGGCCAAAGAAGTGTTCTGTTAGTATTTCCAACCTCAAGAGGATAGACCATCAGTGTCTTAGCGAGCCCCTTGTGGGATCCATTTGATCTAACTTTCTGTCTTCTCTCTGGATTCAACTCGAGGAGCCCTTGAGAAATCCTGCCCCACAGACAAATCCCAAGTGTGTCTAGTCACATTTGGCCAATGAAGTATTCTGTTTATTATTTCCAACCGCTGGTCTTAGTGAGCACCATGTGGGATCTAACTTTTTTGCCTGTCTCCAAAATTCAAGAGCGAAGCCCTCAACAAGCTGAAGGCCCTGAATGACCTCATCAAGGTCAGCGCTCAGAAAAACACCAAGCCACAAACCAAGGAGTTCATGCATACTTGTATGCGCCAAGAGACCTACCTCGAGGCCCTCTCCAATCTCCAGTCTCCTCTGGATCCCCGAATCTTCCTGGCAAAAGTCAGGTAAGGGGGCTGAAGGAAGTGGTGTCATGGGGGGTGGGATGGGGGGGATTTTTTCCCAGCATGGGACTGAAAGTTAATAGGGTCGTGTCAGAAGACCAGCCCGGTCTTGCTGGGTGAAATGATAGAATTCGTGTGGGTTGAGTCGTAATGTCAGGATTCCCAAAAGCATCCGAAATTAAATCAGAGCCCGAGGCAAAGGATTCCTCAAAGTTCCAATTTATTAAGAGAGCCATGTTGGTACATTTGGGAAAACCCAAATCTGAAAGCTTCCCGGTTTTCCCCACCCAGTTGAAACTTCAAGACCCTGCTCTTGAAGTCAGGGAGGGGGTGGGGGGAGAGAGGGATGGAGGGGAAAGAGGAAGAGAGAAAGAAGATGTGGAAAGAGAGAGTGGAAGAGAGGAGAGAGGGGAGGGAAGGAGAGAGGGATGGGAGAGTAGGCAAGGGGGGAGGAAGAGAGAAAGGAGGAGTGGAAAGAGAGAGTAGAAGAGAGGAGAGAGGGAAGGGAAGGAGAGAGGGATGGGAGAGAGGACAAGGAGGGGGAAGAGGAGGAGAGAAAGAAGAAGTGGAAAGAGAGTAGAAGAGAGGAGAGAGGGATGGGAAGGAGAGAGGGATGGGAGAGGGGGCAAGGAGTGGAAAGAGAGTGGAAGAGAGGAGAGGTAAGGGAAGGAGAGAGGGATGAGAGAGAGGGCAAGGAGGGTGGAAGAGCAGGAGAGAAGGAGTGGAAAGAGAGAGATAAGGGAAGCAGAGAAAGGAACAGAGGGGGAAAAAGGAGGTAGGGAGGAGAGAGGAAGAGGAAAGGGATGGATAAGGTATAAATACGGTGTATGAAGAGACAGATAGTTAGCTAATGTTAGCAAATGATTGTTAGATGTTATATCCTGTATTTTGCTCTGGGAAGTCAGGGAGAGGGTGGGGGGAGGGAGGGAAATATTTGTAAAATGACAAAATGAATAAACTTGTTGAAAACAAAAAGACCCCGCTCTCTTATTTACAAGACCCTGTAAATAAAAGGGGTTTGCAGGGACCCAGGCTCTGCTTCATGCTTCTTAAGGAAGCCTGGGTCGCCAATGAAGTATCCAGTTATTCCTGCCAACCCCGCTGGGGAATTCTGGGAATTTAAGTCCACACACACACACTCTCTCTCCTTAAAATTGTCAAGATTGAGCCATGCTGATTTCACTTAAAAGTTACTGTGTGTATGTGCTGACGACCATCTTTAAAGCGCTCCATGGCTCGGGGCCTAGTTATATGCGAGACCGCCTCCTGCCCCATACATCCCTTAGACCGATACGCTCCCACAGAGAGGGCCTCCTCAGGGTGCCGTCGGCCGGACAATGCCGACTGGCGACACCCAGGGAAAGAGCCTTCTCTGTGGCGGGCCCTGCCCTTTGGAACAACCTACCCTCTGAATTACACACCATCACCTACCTCCGCCTCTTCCGCCAATGTCTAAAGACATACCTTTTCCAACAAGCCGGCCTAGCCTAACCTCCCACGGGGACTTTTAGAAAGTTTTAAATTGGGTATTTTAACAATTTGGTTTTTAGCATAGGATCGGGATAATTTAATATATATTTTAAATTATGTATTTATTTTTCTATTTTTGTATATTTTTAAATTTCCTGTGCGCCGCTTTGGGTCCTCTGTGGAGAAGGGCGGGATATAAATATAAATAAATAAATAAAATAAATGTGCGTGTTTAAGCCAGTTCTTCGGTTTGAGGAGCGGTAAGGATTTCTTTTTCTTCTTCTTCTCCCTTTCAAGAAGGGACTTGAGTTGTGTGTCACACCCACGCTCTTTTGTGTGCTCCTCTTTCCAGTGTAGAGCTTTGCACCATCATGGATTCCAAGATGAAGCCGCTGTGGATTATGTTTAGCAACGGCGAGGCAGGAGGAAATGCCACTGGCCTGATATTCAAAAACGGGGACGGTAAGAGAGAGAGAGAGCGACAAACCCAGTTTTTTGGTGAGCAGGATATTGTGTACGAAGGGGTCAGGCTAGATGTCCTCACGCACCGTTTCCTTCCCCCGGGATGAGTTCGCTTCCTACTTCCACTGCAAGGCAGGTTTAAGAGGAAGCCTCTCCCTCAGGATTGGCGTTCGCTGTTTGTTAGGATATGCCTTATATTTGGGTTGACAATATATATGAATCTATGTTCTTAAGAAGTTACGTAGCTTTAAGAACTGAACTAAATTCTGATTGTGTTTGATTGGCTGTGCTGCTCAGCATTACCATATAAGCAAGTCAGGAACACAGTCAACTCCCTGTTCGATTCCTTGTGATCCTGTGTTTTCCTGATTGCCGTTTGAGAAGCTGAAGAAAGAGGAGGTTTTGTTTGCATCACTGTAAGATAAACTCTGTTTAGTGTAGGAATTGTTTGAGAAGTTAGTCGGAAGAAGCATTTTAGTTGCTACAAAGTAAAGACTATTTATTTTCTTGCTATCACTGTTTTAGAGTTTGTTTCAGTGGTGGGTTTCTGCAGGTTCGCACCTACTCGCGAGAGCCGGTTGGTGAAATTTAGAGAACCGGTGAGAGGGGGTTCCACTGGCGTACCTGGAAGTAAATCTGGCCCGCCACTGCCAGTGACCCAACGGGAAGGAAAGGAAAGGAAGAAAGGAAAGGAAGGAAGGAAGGAAGGAAGGAAGGAAGGAAGGAAGGAAGGAAGAAAGAAAGAAAGAAAGAAAGAAAGAAAGAAAGAAAGAAAGAAAGAAAGAAAGAAAGATCACAATTGAGTCCAAAATTTTGGTTGCTAAGCAAGAGCATTGTTAAATGAGTTTCACCACATTTTAAAAGGTGGCCACTCCCACCCTGTCACATGACTGCCAAGCCACGCCCACAAAATAGGCCACACCTACAGAGTAATTTCTAAAAAATTTGAAACCCACCACTGGTTTGTTTGTGGTTTACAGCAACGTATCTCGTTACTGTCCGGTGAATTACACTATTCCGCATTTATTCTGCTAACATGGTTAAGGGACCAGAGTCTTAACACTGGTTCTGAACCCAGAGTTGCTAACACTGTTTTTCTTAAGTTAAAGGGGAAGTGGGACCATCACAGGTACAGTACAGGTGGTTACCTGGCTCAATAGCAGTAACTGTGAAAGGGATCTTGGAGTCCTAGTGGACAACCGTTTGAATAGGAGGCAGCCGTGGGCAGCAGCTGCCCAAAAAGCCGACCCAGTTCTAGGCTGCATCAACAGAGGGATGGAATCAAGATCACTTTTCTCTATTTGGCAGATCTTCGTCAGGATATGTTGACGCTCCAAATGATCCAACTCATGGATATCTTATGGAAGCAAGAAGGTCTCGACTTGAGGTGAGTGGATGGGCGGGGTAAACTGCCCCAAAGAATTTAATACTTTGTGTTAGGATATTCAGGCTTATATTGGGTTGACAATATATATGAGCCTATGTTCTTCAGGGGTTATGTAGCTTTAAGAACTGTGTTTGAATTCTGATTGGCTGTGCTTCTCAGTTCTACCATATAAGGAAGCTCAGGAACACAGTCCATCCCCTTTTTCAATTCCATTTGATTCCTGTCGTTTTTCCTGTGCTTACTGTTTACCACTGAGGAAGAAGCTGACGTCTGAAGAAGTATTTGTTTTGCATCACTGTAAGATAACTCTGTTTGGTGAAGGACTGCTATTGTTTTGAGAAGTTAGTATCTCTGGTCGGAAGAAGTATTTTAGTTGCTACAAAGTAAAGACTATTTATTTTCTTACTATCACTGTTTTAGAGTTTGTTTGTGGTTAAAGCAACGTATCTCGTTACTGTCCGATGTATTACACTATTCCGCATTTATTTGCTAACACTGGTTACGGGACCAGAGCTGTAACACTGGTTCTGAACCCAGAGTTGCTAACACTTTGCTTTCTGCAGCTGTAATACAAACCTGGAAAGGTGCTAATGAACTCCCTCTCCATCCTGTTTCTTCTACAGCAGAGGTGTCAAACACAAGGCCCCTGGGCCGAATCTGGCCCATGGAGTGCTTATATCTAGCCTGCGAAGCCGCCCTGGACTGGCCCGCGGTGCCTCAGATTCCATTTTCGGCTGCAACTGTCTCCTTCACCCCTCTGCCAGTGAAAACGGAGCTCAGAGGAGAGTGTGCTCCCTTCTACTTGGTCTGTTTTCGCTGGGAGAGGGCTGCAGGAGGCCGTCACAGCCGAAAACGGAGCTCGGAAGCCCATTTTTGTCTGCAAAGCGCTTGGCCCACCACCAGCGGGGGCCTCCCCCTGACCCGGGTGACATGAAGCTGGCCATGCCCACCCCGAGATCAAACACAACCTTGACGTGGCCCTCAATGAAATCGAGTTTGACACCCCTGTTCTGTTCTACACCCACCAGTTGCAGGGGTGAAATGCTATCAGTTCGCCCGAACCGGTAGTAAAAAATACTAAAAAAAGGTTTTTTTTTAAAAAGGTTCCACAATCGCATGTTGCACAGCCAAAAACAGAGGGTGAATCAGTTTTTGCTCCCAGCAGGCTTCCCTCAGGCCTGCTAGGCCAAAAACAGAAGGTTGGGGGGGGGGGTGCTCAGAAAGAGAGAGAGAGAGGGAGGGAGGGAGAGAGAGAGAGAGTCAGAGACAGAGAGAGAAAGAAAGGAGGGGGAAAGAAATAGAAAGAAAGAAAGGGAGGGAGGGAGGGAAAAAGGAGAGGAAGGAAGAACTACAAACCTGGCACTAGACGCAGCTTCAGGGCTGGAAGGGACCTGGAGGTCATCTAGTCCAATTCTGCTCCAGCAGGACATTGTTAAAAAAGACAGAAACTTACTGGCAACTCGATAGTAGTCATGGAGATGTTTTACAAGCTGACATCGAGTTTCTGTCTTTTGATCTCCCGGTTACGTGACTACATAGTCACATGACCCCAACAAGCCACGCTCACAGAACCGGTAGTAAAAAAAAAGTTAGATTTCACCACTGACCGGTTCCCTCTTCATCTGATCCTTCTTCCAAAGCTTGCTTGCTTGAGTTTTGATCTCAACTGTTTCACCCTCACCAGGGTGGGATCTGATGATTCCTCTCTCTCTCTCTCTCTCTCTCTCCCTCTCAAGGATGACCCCTTACGGCTGCCTTTCCACAGGAGACAAGATGGGCCTGATCGAAGTGGTGATGAACTCGGACACCATCGCCAACATTCAACTCAACAAGAGCAACATGGCGGCCACTGCCGCTTTCAACAAGGACGCCCTCTTGAATTGGCTGAAATCCAAAAATCCCGGGTAGGTTCTAAGGGAAGCCCCCAGGCCTTCCAGAATGGCTGGGACTACAACTCCCAACCTAGCAGTAAAATGCAAGTAGAAAAATAGGAATCATTTTTGGTGGGAAGGGAACAGCATTCCGTGCGCCTTCGGCATTGAGTCACGCTGGCCACATGACCACGGAGACATCTTCGGACAGTGCTGGCTCTTGGGCTTTGAAAAGGAGAGGAGCACTGCCCCCTAGAGCCGGGAACGACTACCAAATATGGGCGAGGGGAACCTTTACCTATAAAAGCCTAAACAAAATCAAGCTTGAGAAGATTATGAAGATGAGACTGGATGGATGAAGGTTTACTCAGAAATGGGTCCTGTCCACTGTCTACTGCACTCATTTAGCTGGAAGGAGCAGTGGGGTACATCTTCTTCCATGAAATGTGGAACATGGAATACAGACGTGTTTCTGGCCAGCTGGTCTCAAACACCCAGTTCTTCAATAACTCTTAAGTAGATCTTCTCATGATGCTTCTGAGGTCCTCAGATACTTAACTGGATGAATTATCTTTCTTAAGAATCGTAAGAGTTGAGGACAGCAGAGCTTAAAATGAATTTAAGGGAGGAAGGGAACATCTTTTGGGGGATAGGAATTCGATCTTGGGGTTTTGGAAGGGGGGCATTTGCTGCTTTGAAAGGGCGCCACGGGGTGAGTTTTTATGCCGCCTTGTAAGGGGCAAGTTGACTTTTCCTTCAGCAGCCTGTTCTCCTCCCTTGTGCAGTGATGCTCTGGAGCAGGCCATTGAGGAATTCACGCTGTCGTGTGCTGGATATTGTGTGGCTACCTATGTGTTGGGGATTGGGGACCGTCACAGCGACAACATCATGGTGCGAGAGAACGGCCAGGTATTTGGGGATCATGACAGCAATCGCACTTACCGTATTTTTCGGAGTATAAGACGCACCTTTAAAATCTGGGGGCATCTTATACACTGGATACAGCATTTTTTGCCTCCTGAAACCCCGCCTTCACAAAAATGGCCGTGCAGAGCCTTTAGGAGGCTCCCAGAGTGCTCCTGGGGGCTGGGGAGGGAAAGAATGAGCCAAAAATGGGCTGATTCAGCTGGATTCATTAACTTCTTGATACACATAAGAATAGATGAATAAATGTACAATACCAACAGGTGGTTTTTCCAAGTAAACCCAAGGCAGGAGAGTTACAGGCAAACACAAGCAGTTAGTTCCATTTCAGCAGAGAAGCCCAAACAGACTACTAGTTTACTTCTCAGAGCAGCGGACTGCTCAAGTTTCTGTTTCAATTCTCTGCACGGACTCAGATCTGTTTCAATTCTCTGCACAGACTCAGATCTGTTTCAATTCTCTGCACAGACTCAGATCCATTGGCTGACTTAGTTCCTATGCCTCTTCATTGGCTGACCTTTTTCCCATGTCTCTCCCAGTCATGAATATTTTAACAGGTTCTTTCAGACACATGCTGCTCTTTTTTTGTTTGAAACGAACACACTGCTGGATTTGCAATGTGAGAATTTTAAAGCGTTTTCCTTCCAACGTCCCTCTGCAGTTGTTCCATATTGATTTCGGCCACTTCCTGGGGAACTTCAAGACCAAATTTGGGATCAATCGCGAGAGGGTGCCTTTCATTCTGACTTACGACTTTGTCCACGTAATCCAGCAGGGGAAAACTAGCAACAGCGAGAAGTTTGAAAGGTAAGCGTGGGACGGAGGCTTGTTGTTCGGTTTCAACCAAGGTCCCTCTCCTCCGCCCAGGAGAAATGCTCGTGGTTGGTCATATAGTGAGGCTCGGTGTCAAAGAGTGAAACATCGGCAGCTACTTGCCTCTTCATCTCAACTTGCCCTTAAGGGTAAGGGGGCGGAGGTGTCGATTACAAATGGGTTAGTATGCAGAAACGAAACTTCTACAGTTCCACTGAAGCTTGTGAGAATCTGTTTTAATACGTTGAACTGATGCCTGAGAATTTCAGAGTTAGTTTTACCTCGCTATTATCATGCAATATATTCAATAAATGGTAAGCTGATCAGAAATTAAATGATCCAAATCAAATGACTTTGATTTGGATATTCGAGCTGGATGTTGACACTCAGCTTGTTAATGTCAGAGGATTCCTGAGTAGGCAGGCATCCAAATAAAATTTAATTCAACTTACAGCTGGCAATCGATCTCCCAAATCCGGAACTGAGTAGTTACCCCAGTGGCAAGATTCAATTTTTTTTTACTACCAGTTCTGTGGGCGTGGCTTGGTGGGCATGGCAGGGGAAAAATACTGTAAAATCTTCATTCCCTCCCCACTCCAGGGGAACGATACTGCAAAATCTCCATTCCCTTCCCACTCCAGGGGAAGGATACTGTAAAATCTCCATTCCCTTCTCACTCCAGGGGAAGGATACTGCAAAATCTCCATTCCCTCCCCACTCCAGGGGAAGGATACTGCAAAATCTCCATTCCGTTCCCACTCCAGTGGAAGGATACTGTAAAATCTTCATTCCCTCCCCACTCTGGGGCCAGCCAGAGGTCGTATTTGCCAGTTCTCCGAACTACTCACAATTTCCGCTACCGATTCTCCAGAACCTGCTGAATTTCACTCCTGAGTTACCATGTGATCTTTCTCCCCCCCCCCCCCTCTCAGATTCAGAGATTACTGTGAAACGGCTTACATGATCCTTCGAGGCCATGGCCTTCTCTTCTTGCACCTTTTCTCCCTGATGAAAGCCGCTGGCCTGCCGGAGTTGAGCTGCTCCAAAGACACCCAGTATCTCAAGGTGAGGGGGAGGAGACGTTTTGAGTGGGTTCACAATCTTCCAGATATGGGCTGGATCATGAAATCCACCACAGAAGAACTTCCAAAGAGTCAAGTGTTCTGAACACCACAAAGATGGAAGGTGAGCCACGGTGGCACAGTGGTGAGAGTGCAGTACTGCAGGCTACTTCTGCTGCCTGCCAGCTGCCTGCAATTTGGCAATTCATATCTCACCAGGCTCAAGGCTGATTCAACCTTCCATTTTTTTTAATTTTATTTATCATTACATTTATATTGCCGCCTATTCACCAGTCCTTCCGAGGTAGGTAAAACAAGAACCCGGATTGGTGTGGTGGCGCAGTAGTTAGAATGCAGTACTGCAGGCCCACTCTGCCTACTGCTAGTAGTTCGATCCTTACCACCTCAAGGTTGACTCAGCCTTCCACCCTTCCAGTTATTCTATTCTGTTATGCTCTATTCCATTATTCTTCTATTCCATTATTATTCTAGTCTAGTCTAATTCTACCATATTGTATTGTATTCTACTTATTCCCTTCTCCTATCCTTTCCTATTCACTATTCTATTCTATTTCATTCCAATTCTACTGTATTCTATTCTATTCCATTCCAATTCTACTGTATTCTATTGTTCTGTTCTATTCCATTATTATTCTAGTCTAGTCTAATTCCACCGTATTCTAATCTACTATATTCTACCATATTGTATTGTATTGTATTGTATTGTATTGTATTGTATTGTATTGTATTCCATTCCATATAAAACCTAGGTGAAGAGATTCCCCCTTCCCTAAGGTCTCATTTACACTTTCAGGACTCGTTGGCATTGGGGAAGACGGATGAAGAGGCCCGGAAGCAATTCCAACTTAAGTTCAATGAGGCTCTTCGCGAGAGCTGGAAAACCAAAGTCAACTGGCTGGCCCATAATGTCTCCAAGGATAACCGTCAGTAGGGCGAGGGCTCTCTCCTGGAGTCCTTCCTTCCTGGCTCTCCGGATGGAGCAGGTGGCCCTTCTGCACCTTGCATGAAACAGGTGGACAAGACCCTTTTTAAAGCGGCCCAGAGGTGGGTGGCGATACAACGTCCTTATTCCAGAGGTCCCGCTTGGAAAGCCCCTGGAGATAACTCCTCGGCCGAACGGTGATGGTGCAAGAGAATGAGGAGGAACCGTGGCACGCTTTTGGCAACCGCGCTGTTCGACGATGTGTGTATTTGTGTGTGTGTGTGTGTGCGAGATTTGTATTTTATACTGCTGCATGGTACTTGACTCGCTCACTGGCTGAGCTGAGGTGGTGGTGAGGATTAAAAAGCCTTCTGCTGCATCCGAAAGAGCTGGCCTCTTTGGAAAGAGATAAAACTTTTCTCACAGAACTGGTTGGTTTTTGCACAAAACGTTGACACCCCCCCCCCCTCCAAATTCCTGGTCTTGCGAGGCCAGGAACTGTCTTTTGAAAGAGGAGCCCTTGGCGAGAAGTACGGCGAGACGTTTTGGCAAGGAGGTGGATGGTTTGATGAGGCCACCCGTCCTGGTTTGTCCGAATGCAAAAAAAAAAAAAGTTCTTGCAAACTTTTCGGCTACTTCTTTTCTTTTTTCTTTTTAAATCCAGCTTTTCAATAAATTCAAGTTTGTTTTACCAGTATCTTTGGACAATGTTTGTTTCTGCTGGGCACCTGAGCTTCTTTCCAAAAACATTTCAAAGCCTGAGATTCCTAACTACCATTTGCCCGAAAATAAGACCTCCCTGGATAATAAGCCCAATTGGGCTTTTGAGCGCATGCCATAAAATAAGCCCTCCCCTTAAATGTTTAACGGAATGCGCAGCCAGTCCCCCGCTATTTCCTGGTGGGGGGAGGGAAGAGGGGGAACATGCCCCACACCCCCGACATGCCCCTGCCATCCATCCGTGCCGGCCTCGCGGAGGCCGCTCCCGCAAACCCTAGTTACCGTGCCCCTTCTCTTAGTGACGGCCGCAAAAAGAGTGGCAGGCCCAGCGACGATAGGGCTGGTAAGAGTGTGCCAGAAACAGAGACAGAAGTTCTGGCCCTCTGGATCAGCCGATCTGCGGGCTGTGGACCGAGGTTGCACATCAAAAAGAATTACACCTCCCCGAATATAAGACCAAGCGCTTATTTCGGGGGGTCAAAAGAAAATAAGACCTTGTCTTTATTTTCAGGGAAACACGGTACCAGTAGATATAGACAGACAAGGCAGAGATTAGATAGATAGGTAGATAGATACAATAGGTAGGTAGATGTAGGTAGGTAGGTAGGTATAATTGGTAGGTAGGTAGGTAAGTAGATAGATATACAGTAGGTAGGTAGGTAGATAGATATGGTAGGTAGGTAGATATACGGTAGGTAGGTAGATAGATGGTAGGTAGGTAAGTAGATAGATGTAGGTAGGTAGGCAGATGTAGGTAGGTAGGCAGATAGGTAGCGAGATATACAGTAGGTAGGTAAATAGAAATGGTTGGTAGGTAGGTAGCTAAGTAGATAGATATACGGTAGGTAGGTAGATAGAATAGCTAACTAGAGATAGGATGGATAGCTAGATAAAGATAGAGATCGATAGACACGATAAGTTGGTAGGTAGATAGACAAGAGAGGACAGCTAGATAGTAATAGATAGGAGAGAGAGAGATGATAGATAGGATAGCTAAGCAGAGATAGGATAGATAGCTAGATAAAGAAAAGAAAAAGAAAGATAGATAGATAGATAGATAGATAGATAGATAGATAGATAGATAGATAGATAGATACGGTAAAGGTAGGTAAATAGACAAGACAGAGGATAGTTAGATAGCAATAGAGGGAGAGAGATGATAGATAGATAGATAGATAGATAGATAGATAGATAGATAGATAGATAGATAGATAGATAGATAGATAGATAGGATAGTTAGTAGAGATAGGATAGATAGATAAAGATAGAGATAAATAGAGAGATAGATACAGTAAGTTGGTAGGTAGATAGACAAGACAGAAGATAGCTAGATAGTGATAGCCAGATAGGATAGCCAGGATAGCTAACTAGAGATAGCTAGATAGGATACCTAAATATAGTTAAATGGAGATAGATAAATAAAGAGAGAGAGAGAGAGAGAAGATATGGTAGGTAGATAGAAAGAAAGATAACAGTAGATAAGAGACAGGAAGGCAGGCAGGCACCAAGGAAAGCTCTGGATCTCCCTCCTCCCAAAAGACAGCAATTCAACTCATCTTTTTTAGAACCAGAAATTTATTGTAGCTCAGACTTTTCCAAACGTGACCTATTTACCAATATACACATCTGAAATGTTAAGACCCATGATGGCTACAAAATGCATCAGAGGGGGGTGGGGGTGGGGGCGGAATTAACAGCCTTTCCGTATTAGCATGGGAGGGAAGGAGGGAGGGGAGGGGGAAAGCGGAGTGGACATGATTTAGGTTTTACAGTCGCTAAAATACAGTCGCTAAACAAGAGACGGGATCATGGAGAAAAAGGCTTAAGGTTTGGGGTTGTTGTTTTGTTTTGTTTTTTTCTTCTTCTCTACACGGTGACAACAAAAACAACACAGGACAAATTCAGACACAAGTTAAAAGAGTGTTCCCAGTGAAAAGTCGCGGGTGGAAATGTTCCAAGCCAGCTTCCCCCTTGCCTGTTTAATCAATCAACCCGGTTTGTTTTATCCTGTCCCTTTTTTTTTTTTTTTGCTTTTGCAAAAGGGAGGGGTGATGATTTTCTTTTGGGGGGGGTGGGGGGTGGCGGAGGGCAAGTGAACCTGCATTTGGCTTTCCGAGCTGTTCCGTTGCCAAAGGCACTGTGGAGATTGCATGGGCCCCTATATACCCTCCTCGTTTGGCAGTTCTCCAAAGAATGCCCAGGGAAGGGTGGGTGGGTGGGAGAGAAATAATTCAAGCACTCCGGCCCGCGCCCAACTGATAACGGGCCCCTCGATTTTTTTTTTTGCAGGGCGGGATTGCCAGGACCAAAGGGAGAACTCTACCTGTCTGAATATTTCTGCCACGAATTGTCTCTCTCTTCCTTTCCTTTTCTGTTCCTTGCTTCCCGCTGTAAAAAATAAAAATAAAAGCTTCTATATTTTTGCGGCTGAAAATCCTTTTCCTCCTCTTCCTCCCTTTTAAATTTTTAATATTTTGGGGGGTGGGGTGCTTTTGCCCGTTTTGGGGCAGAGCATCTACCGCGTAGCTGAAAGGAAGCCGTGTGTCTTTTAACAGGACGACAAGAGTTGGAAGGGACCTTTGGAGGTCTTCTAGTCCAACCCCCCTTGCTCAGGGCAGGAGAGCCTCCCGTCGGTTCAGGCAAATGGTTGTCCGGTCTCTTCTTTAAAAAAAACCCTCCCGTGATGGAGCCCCTGCAACTTCTGGTGGCAAAGCAGTTCCACCGGCAAACTATTCTGTCGGAAAGTGTGTGGGTTAGAAAAGGGTTTCCCCACTTTGGCAACGTAGCCGAGAAGAGCCATAAAAAGCCAATTATTTTCTTTTGTTCAAAAAGTGAAACTTCACAGGGAGAAGATCCCTTCCTCAACAAACTCCCCTCCCCACCCAAAAAAAAATCCTCCAACCCCTTTCCACCCAGGAGAATGTGACATTTCCTCCCACTACCGGTGTGTAAAGCTGTTTGCGGGGGGGGGGGGGGGGATCATTCTGCTCCTTGCACTAAATTACCCAGGCAAGGTTTGATGAAACGCTAGCTCTGTTTCCAACTCTTGGACCACTCTCGTCAACGTTATCTGGAATGTTGATGTGATCGCTGGAGGGGGGGAGAGAGAAGGAAGAGCCCCACCCATTTGTGGGTATACAAAGACCCTCCCCCCCTTATGTTTGGGTCCTGTTGCAACCAGTACGCTGCAACGGGGCCCAGCGTCCACCACATGAACGCGTACTTACCGCCCGGGACGCTCCAGCTGCTTGGCGGAGCGTCGCGCAGGCACCGTATGATCCGTGTGCATGCAAGGAAGCTCTGAAAACCTCAAACACCGGTAAGGAGCGCGGGCGAGTCCTCCGGACCACTGTAGCGGAACGGTACCTCTGGTGCTCCCAGTAGGGATCGGTACGCCGGTACCAGAGCGTACCGGTCATAACCCACCACTGGTGTTCCCCCACCTCAATAAAAATAAAAATAATAAATAATAAGCTGGAGATAAGAGACACCCACGTCTCAAGTTAGTGTTGTAGTAGGAATGAAGCAGAGTGCTGGGAAAAACAAAATGGCGCCAGAATGGAAGCATCTTCCCTCAGAAGCTGAGGTAAACTTGGACCGCGCGGCTTCCTGGATCTGGCCCCATTTGGCTCAACTTCTGAGAAGTGTAGTGTAAAACCCAGAGAGGGCTGTGTTTAAAGCACCCCTGGGTGCTTTCAAAAAGACGACAACAACAGAAGCTGTGAACCCGCGTAGCTCCCGAGGATAACAAGTGGAGTTGGCATCCAAAGGTGGCCGAGAGGAGAAGCTACCTTTCTTTTCTTTCCTTCCCCCCTGCCCCCTCGGAAAGAAAGATGTATTAATTACCGTATTTTTTGGAGTATAACACGCATCTTTTTCCCTCAAAAAAGGCTGAAAATCTGGGTGCGTCTTATACACTGAATGCAGCATTTTTTGCCTCCCGAAACCCCGCCCCCTTCACCAAAATGGCCGTGCAGAGCCTTTAGGAGCCTTCCAGAGTGCTCCTGGGGGCTGGGGAGAGCAGAAATGAGGGAAAAACAGGCTGTTTTTTGCTCAATTTCCCCAACCCCTAGAAACACTCTATAAGCTTTCCAAAGGCTATCCATGCCTTCTTTTTTGGCAAATTTAATAATAATTTAATAATAATAAAAATTTAATAAAATAAAAATAAAAAAAACGGGGCTGTTTTTGCAAAAAACAGGCTGTTTTTTGCTCGTTTTTGCCCCCCTTCCTGGAGCTCTCTACAAGCCTCCTAAGGGCTACACATGCCCTTTTTGGGGGGGGGGGGAAGGGCCCGTTTTTGAGAGGTTTGCAAAGTGCAAAGCCTTTTTTATTTGCTTCTTCAAAACCTTGGTCGTCTTATACTCCGGTGCGTCTTATACTCCAAAAAATATGGTAAATTTTTTTTTTTTTTTTTTTTAAAGGGGGGGAACCCATCCACAGACCTGGTTATGAAACCGCAGTCGTGTCCGTCGGCTTCCGGGTGATGGTTTGTTTCTCTGCTTTACTACTTTTAAAATCTTTTCCCAGGGCAAGTTTAGGAAATTCGGGGGGGGGGGGGGGGACTCTTGAAATTGCTGTGCCATGCTGCGTGATTTCTTCATCGTCGTCGTTTTTTTGTTTTTTGCTTAAACCTCCGTGCGGTTGTCGCCTGCCCTTCCCTCCCTCCCTGTCCCTCCCTAGCCCAGCCATGTTTCCACTACCACAAGTGACATAATTACATAGTTCCGACGTATTTACAAAATATTAAAAAGTCTTGTTAAATCTCCTAAATATTGATTCTCCCACCCCCACCCTACCCCATTCTGCCATTTTACACATGCACTAGAGTCGGGATGGAGAGGGAGGGCAATAAAAGAACGTTGTCTGCGGGGAGGACCCAAGACAACGGAAAATCAACTAAAATCAAACCAAGGTGTGTTTTCTTTCCTTAAGAAAAAAAAGACTAAATAATAATAATAATTAAAAAAAATATAGGTTAGCTTTCAGTCGACAAAGGAGTGGCACCCCCTCGCAAACCAGAAAAAAGAGGTTCAAAGTAGGCGAGGGAGGGGGAAGAGAGAAGACATCCCCGTAAAAAATAATAAAAATAAAATAAAATAAAAGTTAATTCTAAAGTGGAGGGGGGGAAAAAAACAGAAGGGAAAACATTTGAGTCCAGGCTTTACAAGCGTTGAGAAGACACGCCTTTTTCCCTGCGGTTCATTAAAGCAGCCTCCTCCGCAAGCTGAAAACGGCGGCTGCTTTAAGAGCCACCCGTACGTGGTCGCGGGCGGGAACGTCGCTCGCAAAGGCGGGGCAGCCGGGATGATGACCGAGGCCCTTTGGAGAGAGATGACTGGGGCCAGAAAGCGCAAGGCCCAGCGGTTAAAAAAAAAGAAAAGAAAAGGGAAAATCACCACAATCCAGTCACTGGTGGAGGGGAGGGAAGAGGTGCTAGCTACATTTCTACAGGCAGGGATTTGGGAAAGGATATGCCCGACACACGAAGGGGAGGGGAGGGGTGGGAGGGAAGCAAGGAAGGGAGACTGGCCAACTCTAATGGGGCCAAGAGACAGTCTGGCCCCTAGCGCCCCTGAAAGGAAGGGAAGTGGTTTGTCCTGGTTGTTCTCCGGAGCGGGAGAACGAAACGAAAAAAAACCCGTCGAGGCGGGTAGGGAGTGTGGGGCTCAGTAGGGCAGAGTCGAGTCGTCCCACTCCAACTGCTGCTGCCGGTTGACGTGCTGGGGGTCCTCCTCCTGCTCGGCCCCCTCCTCCTCCTCCTCGCTGCTCTCCGACTCGGCGCTGGTGATGTCGTCTTCCTCGCCCCCGTCTTCGCTTTCCTCTTCCTCCTCCTCCTCTTCTTCCTCGCTGCTGTGCTGGTCCTCATAGGTCTGGGAAACAGAGAAGCATGGAGACTGTCTCAAGGGGCTCTCCCGTTCGGGGGGGCACCTTAAGAGAGACCCCTAGGGGGGCAGTCGCCTTCCCTCCTGCCCTACACCCGGAGATTCAACTCAAAGTCTCATCGGAGAGCTAAAGGGACGTACAGGCAGGCTACGGAAGAAAAGGACAGATAGGAGGGAAGAGTACCACTAAGAGATATTTTGGGTGGTGGGTGTGAAGGGGGACGTGGGTGTTGTGTATGGAGATGAGAATCAGGAGCCGCTTTCCAAGAAATAATAGAGAGGAATTGGCCCGATTTTTGGAAATTTTTCCCAACACAATGGGGTCCCTTCCTGGCCTTTGAAGTTTCACCTGCGGGAAGTCAGTCATGGAAATTGTAAAATAGGCTGAATGGTGCTTTGAAGAGCCGTGTTGGCGCAGTGGTTAGAATGCAGTACTGCAGGCCGACTACTAGTAGTTCAATCCTCACCGCCTCAAGGTTGGCTCAGCCTTCCACCTTTTCGAGGTAGGTAAAATGAGGACCCGGATTGTTGGGGGCAAGAGGCTGACTCTGAAAACCGCTTAGAGGGGGCTGTGACAAAGCAGTATATACCGTATTTTTCAGAGTATAAGACCCACCTGAGTTTTTTGGGAGGAAAATAAAGAAGAAAAATTCTGCCTCTGCCTATCAGCATCCATGGTATTCAGCTGACACCTGGTAACAAGGTCAGCCAATGAACAGGCATAGCAACTAAGTCAGCCAAGGAGGGCTATTTGGACTCTGAAATTTGCTGTGTGAGCAACAAGGAGACGGGAAGGAGCCTGGCTTAGCCGAGGGCTGTAAAGCACTGAAGCGGTATATAAGTCTTAAGTACTATTCCTTCCTTTGTCCCTCCCTTCCTCCCTGTGGTTAGAATGCAGTATTGCAGGCTGACTCTGCCCACTGCAAGCAGTTTGATCCTGACCGACTGGCTCAAGGTTGATTCAGCCTTCCATCCTTCCGAGGTTGGTCAAACAAGGACCCAAATTGTTGGGGGGCGATAGGCTGATTCTGAGAACCGAGAACTGAAAGTGAAACTGCTTGTGTTTTGCTTGTATTGACTGCTCCCTTGGAAAACCTGCTTTTGGTAATGTGTTGTATATTATTATCATTTTGAATCCTGCTGAATCAGTCACTGTGCTTTCTGAATGGGATTGCTGCTGCAAACTCTGACCAGCCAGGTCAGCTTCAGCATTTATTGCAGCCTGATTCATCAGCACAGCTGATTGGCGGGTGGATCGGACTGCCGGAATACCCCCAATCAGCTGTTCCAGGCTGCAGGGATTTCCACAGACCATCGGAGCCTCCATGCCTCGCGTTTTAGGCCTCTGGTGGGGATGAGTGGGGCTACATTCAGTATAAGACACACCCAAAATTTCAACCTCTTCTTGGGGGGGGGGGGAAGGTGCGTCTTATACTCCAAAAATACGGTAAGTCTTAGGGCTGTTGCTATTAAAGAAAAAGGCCCTGTAGGTCACTTCAAAAAGGTGGGACCAAAATCCTTGCCCCACCCCACCCCGCCACGACAGCTCCAATCAACCCAACTCCAAAGTTATAATGAGAATGTCAGTTTGTGACTCTGCACTTGGGACGAGCGGAGCTCTCAACCAGCCTTTACCTCCATGGGGTTCACTGTGATGGTCAAGGCGGAGTCGTCCCAGTCCATCTCGTTCTCTTTCCCAGAGTCCTGGTCCCGCATTGTCCGCTGGTGCGCCGCTCGGATCCGGAAGACTCCGAGGATGATCATGAACACCAGGAAACTGACGCACACCACAATCACCACCGTGGCGGTGCTAGGAACCACTGGGGAACAGCGTGTTCAGAAGAGAAAGGGGGTTAGGTGTGAAGGGAAGGCAGGAAGTGCAGAAATGCATTCATTTCTGGGTGGCGGGAGTTTGGGGCAACTGATCTGGGGGAACAGAATCTGTGGGGATGTAAGCAGAGAAGCACAATGGGCTAACTCAGGGGTCCCCAATCTTTTTGGCACCAGGGACCGGTTTCATGTAAAAAAAATTCCGCGGACCGGTGGGAGCCTCCAGCGGGTGAGTCGAGTCACGTGGGCCGCACGTGCATTCGGCGGTCACGTGCAACCGGGCGGGAAAGCTGTCAGGGGTCCCGGGCGAAGGATCCTTGGTTGGGGCAGGGATGGACGGGCTGCATCTTGGGCAGGAGGGCCTGGCAGCCCCTTTCCCCTGCACAGGGCCAGGTGGTGCCCCCAACCCCCCCAATGCAGGCCGTTGCCCCCGTCCTGGCCCCGGGGAGCGCCCCGGCCAGCTACCAGGATAGTGGAGCGTTTGCTGCACTTTCCTAAGAGTTGCGCTACTCTCTCCGCCGCTCACTCTGGCCCGTTTACTATCAAGCCATGGACCGGCACCGGTCCGCAGCCCGGGGGTTGAGGACCCCTGGGCTAACTCATATACCAGGGATCTACCGTATTTCCCCAAAAATAAGACCTAACTGGAAAATAAGCTCTAGCATGGTTTTTAGGATGCTCGTAATATAAGCCCTAAGGGTGGCTCAGTGGCTAAGATACTGAGCTTGTTGATCAGAAAGGAAGGCTGTTCGGCGGTTCAAATCCCCAGCGCCGCGTAACGGAGGGAGCTCCCGTGACTTGTCCCAGCTTCTGCCAACCTAGCAGTTCGAAAGCACGTTAAAAAATGCAAGTAGAAAAAATAGGAACCATCTTTGGTGGGAAGGGATTAATGGCCTCTCAACAGCTGCCTCTTTCAAAAACTGGGGAGTTTTGGGAAATAGCAACGGGGAGATTTAACAAAGGGGTGTGTGGTCCTTACCGGAAAACCCGGGGTGAGGGTTTGCGAGGTTGTGGCCAGAGAGGTCAACGAAGGAATGATGGACAGGCTGCACAAACTGTGGCTGCTGGGCAGCGATATGGCTGGCGTGTTCCATGACGTTAGCGGTGTGGATGACGTTCACCTGGCGCATACAAGATTAGAGAAAGGAGAACTTTTTAGGAAATCAGCAGCAGAAATCGTGTGTGTGGGTGTGTGTGTGTGTGTGTGTGTGTGTGTACATGCGCGCACCATGCTGACTGGTTCCCAACCATTTTTTTCAGTGCCATTCGAACTTCCAATGGTCTCTCAATGAACTGTTGTTAAGTCAAGGACTGTATGGGATTATTAGTCCTATGAGGAAAGAGATGCTATTTCCGGTTTGCCCCTATTCTCACCTAAGCTTCCCCAAAAAGCAGGAGGCAGAATCCTGGCCCTGACCCCTTTTATTTATTAAACAAATGTGAATTCCTCTCCTTCACATTCAGCAAAGGCCTGGCAAATAGTCTTTCAAAGGGATATTTATGACCACAGACCTTATCTCGCTTGGAAAGCTGCCATGTAAATATTTTCTAAATGAGGTGCTGTGCAAGGAAAGACTGGGCACAGAGTCTCTGAGATTCATGGACAGATCTTCACACTCCTGAAACGAATCTAACAACTGAATGAACGAATTGTTTCCTGCAAAAGCCCCCTCCCTTCGCTCCTCTTTTATTTATTTATTTATTTATTTCGATTTGTAAATCGCGCCTATCTCCATCGAAATGGACTCAGGGCGGTGTACAGATAAATCTACCATAATAAATAACATATACAATAAAAGAATTAAAATTAATTAAATTAACTTGTACTAAAATTCCCATTAACCTATTAACCATTTACTAGTTTGGTTGGAGTTTTGGCGCATATGAGGTCTAAAATTCTAGGCTAGTCCAGCTTGCTGGAAGAAATGAGTCTTGAGTGAACGGCGAAAGAGGGGAAGGTCCGTGATAGTGCGAAGGTCGGGGGGCAGGTCGTTCCAGAGGGTGGGCCCTGCCACAGAGAAGGCCCTACCCCTGGACGCCGACAGCCAGCATTGACCGGCGGTCGGCACCCTGAGGAGGCCGTCCCCCTGGGAGCGAATCGATCGGTGGGAGGTATGTGGTAGGAGACGGTTCCCCAAGTAACTAGGCCCCGAGCCATGGAGCGATTTAAAGATGGTGACAAGCACCTTGAAGTGAACCCGGAAGGCCACCGGTAGCCAATGCTGCTCGCGTAGGAGAGGTGTTATATGGGAGCATTGAGAGGCTATTTCCTACAGGAGGGCCCAATCACCGCCCACCTGTGACTTTACTCCCAAGTCGACCCTGATTTCTGAATTGTTCTTTTCTTCCGGAAGCTCTGCATGTGCGCACACTAGGAACAGGCTCCAGCTGTTCCTCTGCCTCACTGCTGTCTGACTCCAAAGGGAGTTGAGAACTGCCAGAAAGCCTTGGGCCCACCTCTGCCTCAGACAGAGCCCTCGTCTGAGCCTTCCCCAGACTTCAGGCCCATGCTCCTCCCCAACCTCCTCACTGTCTAACTCTGCTGGCGGGCAATAACAGTCCCCCTCTTATACCCAGCGTAAGCGAGGGTGGTTATTTTGAACTCCTTCCTCACAGGATTAACTGATGGTTTCTCCCCCTGGGTTCATCTCCTGTATTCCTCCATTAAAGACAAGTCTACTTCTGTCCCATCGACAGAGGGCCGCAACACATCCGACGGGGGAAAGCCCAGATTCCCAAACCCAAAAGTCCAATTGGAAGAGGAGACTCCTTCACTTACTTCCACCTTAAATTCATTGCTAACGTAGCGTCCGTTGAGCTCCGAGCACACCAGCTTGAACTTCCGGTCAAAGAGCGAGACGGCCTGCCAGTTACGGTACCGGATCAAGTGCAAAACTTCCTCGTAGCTGGCCATGGTGTCCACCCCTGGGGAGAACAGACACGGGTCAGCTAAAGAATCAATGCTGGTTAGGAGGCTGTGTTTTATCAAAAACCGGTTGTCGCAGATTGCAAGCCATGATTTAGGATCTAGAATAGTGATGGCGAGCCTTTTCGACACCAGAAAGTGTGCGCGAGCACCGGAGACCCGGAAACTCAAAGACCAGCTGGCTGGTGCACATGCCGGCCAGCTGATCTTCACACCCACCGCAGCACGGGAAACTCAAAGACCAGCTGGCTGGTGCACATGCTGGCCAGCTGATCTTCGCAACCACCGGAGCACGGGAAACCCAAAGATCAGGTGACCAGCGCATGCATGCACACTGGCCAGCTGGTCTTCAGCTTTCCAGGGCTCCAGGATGCGTGAAGATCAGCTGACCAGCGCACATATGTGCACCAGAAACCAGAAGAACAGCTGGCGATGGCGCACGTGTCCACATAGAAGGCTCTTCGTGCCACTTCCAGCATGTGTGCCATAGGTTCCCCATCATGGACCTAGAAGGTCCTGGAAAGATAGCGGTGGCTTAGTGCAACGTGGAAACCTTCTCCAAGCGGTGAAGGGAGGAGAAGGGCGAGCCGTACCAGTAAGGATGAGGCCAAGGCTTGAGCTGCTCATTTCCATTCCTTTCTGTTGCAGCCGTACCAGGTCGACCTCGAGACTCTCTTGGTCCCTGTTCAGTTCCTCCCCCAAGACCGAGACCTCGCAGGTATCCAAATTATGCATGATTTCTTCGGACACCAAGGATTCTTGGACTGGAAAGGAGGAAAAAAAGGGGGAAACTGATCAGGAAGGAGGAAAGAAGAAGTGGGTTTTAGGTTTTGGCGAGATATCACCAGCACAGTGGTGGGATGCAATTATTTTTTTACTACCGGTTCTGTGGGCGTGGCAGGGGAAGGATACCAGAAGGTGGTATTTGCCGGTTCTCCGAACTACTCAAAATTTCCGCTACCGGCTCGCCAGAACTAGTCCGAAGCAGCTGAATGCCACCTCTGATCACCAGCACCCATTCATCAAATTGTTTCCCCAACTGGAATCTTTACCCTATAAAATCTGGGCTGCCTGTGATGGTTGCTGGATGTTTGTCTCCATTTATCGATTCTGTCCCAGATGCCACCTACGCCACATTTTTTATATTTATTTATAGCCCGCCTTTACTGCTTGGACAAATTAGGTAGCAAATGTATCCAACACATGTTCCTCTTCCTCTTTTCTTCCATCACAACCACCCTGTGAGGTGGGTTGGACTGAGAGGGGGGGGGGGACGAGCCCAAAGTCACCCAGCTGGCTTTCATGGCTAAGGCAGGATTTGAACTCACCGTTTCCCGCTTTCTTGTCTGGTGCCTTAACCATTAGATTGATCTTTCTTTCTCTCCCTTTCTTTTTCTTTCTTTCTTCCCTTTTTTTCTTTCTTCTCTTCTTTTTTCTTTCTTTCCATACATTTTCTTTCTTCCCTTCCTTTTCTTTTTTTCTTTCTCTTTCTTTCCTTTTTTCTTTTCTCTTTCTTCCCTTCTTTTTCCTTTCTTTCTTTCTCTTTCTTTCTTTCTTCCTTCCTTCCTTTCCTTTTTTCTTCTCTTTTTCTTCCCTTCCTTTCCCTTTTTCTTTCTTTTTTCTTTTCTCTTTCTTTCTTCTCTCTTCCTTTTTCTTTTTCTTTCTTTCTTCCCTTCCCTTCTTCCCTTCCTTCCTCCGTGCCCCCCCTCTCTCTTCCCTTCTCTCTTCCATTAACCGCCCATCTCCCTCCAACCTTGCCAAATCTGACCCTGCATCCACTCACTCTTGATTTTCGGGGCAGAATAAAAAGAGACACTGCAAAAAATAAAGCTCAGCCGAAAACATTCCCAAAATTAACTTCCGCTTCCCTTTTTATGGAGAAGATGCTGCTTTGCTCCATTTCTGGAGAAAAGTGGTTGCTTGAGAAAACAACAGAGCTCCAGGCAGCCTTTCCCTTCCTCCTTCCGTCCCTGTGTCTCACCTGTCGGGTCCTCCTCCCCTTCTCCTTCAGGCTCCACCTCCCGCGTGATGGTGCTGATGATCCGAAGTTCGGGAAAGAGGGAGACGCCCTCAGGGCTTTCAAACTCTGAAGCCGAGCGGGCAAAGTGGTTGATGCCGCTCAGGCTGATTTTGGGCTCCTCGGGTTGCAAGACCATGATGTAACCCTCCACGAGGGGAATGGCGATGCAGGCTTCGTTGTCAGCACACCTGGGGAGGTAAGGCGTAGTTGGCCATCAGCAGGGCAGCGGGTGGCCATGAGAGGATGCAAACCTTGGGTCTCTCTAACACTAGATCAGTGATTCTCAAGCTAGGTAGCTTTAATTTAGTTTCCTATGACTATCACTGAGTGTTGTACCTTATGATGTTTGATGGTCATATTTTATGATTATGATTTATCACTGGTTGCTTGTATGTACACTGAGAGCTTGTGCACTGGTGACAATTTCCTTGTGTGTGTCCAAACACACTTTGCCAATAAAGAATTCTATTTAATTCTATTCTATTCTATTCTTATTTATATTCTATTCGATTCCATTCCATTTTTTTCTATTCTATCCCATTCCATTCTATTTTTTCTATTCTTATTCCTATTCTGTTTTATTCTATTCTATATTTTCTATTCTATTCTATATTTTCTATTCTATTCTATATTTTCTATTCTATCCCATTCCATTCTATTTTTTCTATTCTTATTCCTATTCTGTTTTATTCTATTCTATATTCTTTTCTATTCTATTCTATATTTTCTATTCTATTCCATTCCATTTTTTCTATTCTTATTCCTATTCTGTTCTATTCTATTCCATATTTTCTATTCTATATTTTCTATTCTATTCCATTCCATTCCATTCTTTCTATTTATTGCTATTCTATTCCATTCCCCATTCTATTCCATTACCATTCCTTCTATTCCTATTCTATTCCATTCAATTTTTTCTATTCTTATTCCTATTCCATTCTATTCGTTTCTGTTCTACTCTATTCTGGTTCTTCTGTTCCACTCTATATTTATGTTCTGTCCCCTTTTAATTCTAATTCTTATTGCATTCCTATTTCTATGAGCCACAGTGTCACAGTGGTTCGAGTGCAGTAATGCAGGCTATATCTGCTGCTGCCTGCCGGCTGCCTGAAATTTGGCAGTTCGAATCTCACCAGGCTCAAGGTTGACTCAGCCTTCCGTCCTTCCAAGATGGCTAAAATGAGGACCCAAATTGTTGGGGGGCAATAGGCTGATTTGGCTCTTCACTTTAGCCATATTGGAAGGACGGAAGGCTGAGTCAACCTTGAGCCTGGTGAGATTCGAACTGCCAAATTTCAGGCAGGCGGCAGCAGGAGCCTGCATTACTGCACTCTAACCACTGTGACACCGTGGCTCATAAAAATAGGAATGCAATAAGAATTAGAATTACAGTGGTACCTCGGTTCACGAACGCTTCTGTTCACGAACAACTCGGTTCACGAACAGAAAAGTTCATCAAAATATGCTCCGGTTCACGAACAGGAGCATAGCATTTTAATGCTATTTCCTGGCTGTCACATGCTTGTGACTTCCTGTAGGAAGATCGTGGAGAGAAGGAGACACAGAAAAAAGTACACTGTGAGTACTTTCAGTGACTTTTTTTGATTTTTGTTATGCTTTTAGCACATACAAAAACCAAAAAAAAGATCAGAACAGATTAACCGGATTTACATTAAACCCTATGGGAAACTGTGCCTCGGTTCACGACCAATTCGGTTTGCGACCAGAGTCAGTTCATGAACCAAGGTACCATTGTAAAAGGGGACAGAACATAAATATTGAGTGAAACAGAAGAACAGTAAACAGAAACAAGAATAGAATAGAATAGAATAGGATTAAGAATAGAAAAAATGAATGGAATAGAAAAGGAAGGGGAATGGAATAGAATAGAATGGGGAATGGAATAGAATAGAAATAATTAGAAAAAATGGAATGGAATGGAATAGAATAGAATAGGAATAAGAATAGAAAAAATGAATGGAATAGAATAGGAAGGGGAATGGAATAGAATAGGAAGGGGAATGGAATAGAATAGAATGGGGAATGGAATAGAATAGCAATAAATAGAAAAAATGGAATGGAATAGAATAGAAAATATAGAATAGAATAGAATAGAATAGAAAATATGGAATAGAATAGAGAGGGCTTTAAAGCACTGTAGAGTGGTATATACGTTCTATTGCTATTGTATTCTGCATTCTATTCTATTTTCTACCCTAAACCTCCAGTCAGATTCTTCCCAAATCTAACAGCTTCACTCTAAAAGGCGAGAATGCGGCCACAAGGCAAACGTTGTGCCCCAGAATAACCAAGCAACCCCCCCTCCAGGTCAAACCCCCTTTTCTCCGCCCACCTCGAGGACTCACTTCACCGTGCTTGTGATTTTGATCCGCCGGATGCCGGGGGTGGGGAACTGGCGCGAGTTCACGTACGAGATGCGTTGCATGGTTTTGTCAAACCTCTCGAGGTCGTCCCCTTCTAAGCTCAGGGCTGACTGGCTGGGGTTCATGTGGATCTGAAAGGAGGGCAAGAGAAGTCGTAGGTTGCGAGGAAGGCAGCCCGTCAGGGAAGAAAAGCTCACTGGTAAATCAAGCCACGCGAAATGTAATCGAGTTTGCTATTGTAGGTAGAACAATGGAAACTGGGGGAAAGCCTGCTGGAATTTGTCTGGTCTTCTCTTAGATCAAGGGTGTCAAACTCAAGGCCTGGGCGCCAGATCCGGCCCGCGATGTGGTTAGATCTGGTCCGCGAGGCTGCCCTGAAAACATCAAAGGACCGGTTCTAGGCGCCTCAGTCCTGGCCCAGGTTGGCCGGGCAGCGATCTAAAACCTGGTGGCCATCCATTAGCCTTCAGATGGAGAGTCAAGAGCCCCCAGGTCTGGAGGTGGCTAATGAGGAAGAGGAGGAATAGCTGGGTCTAGTGTCTGATGTGCGGATGCACAGAAAGAGAGAGGAGAGCAGTGGAAATCTATGGGCCGGTCCTTGGGATGGAAGAGCCACCGCTGCTAGCGAAGCCCCACCCTAGCTCTGTGGGTGCACAGAAGGCAGAGGAGAGGAGAGCAGTGGAAATCTATGGGCCGGTCCTTGGGATGGAAGAGCCACCGCTGCTAGCGAAGCCCCACCCTAGCTCTGCAGATGTACAGAAGGCAGAGGAGAGGAGTGGAAATCTATGGGCCGGTCCTTGGGACGGAAGAGCCACCGCTGCTAGTGACGCCCCACCCTAGCTCTGTGGGTGCACAGAAGGCAGAGGAGAGGAGAGCAGTGGAAATCTATGGGCTGGTCCTTGGGACGGAAGAGCCACCGCTGCTAGCGAAGCCCCACCCTAGCTCTGTGGGTGCACAGAAGGCAGAGGAGAGGAGAGCAGTGGAAATCTATGGGCTGGTCCTTGGGACAAAAGAGCCACCGCTGCTAGTGAAGGCCCACCCTAGCTCTGCAGATGCACAGAAGGCAGAGGAGAGGAGAGCAGTGGAAATCTATGGGCCAGTCCTTGGGACGGAAGAGCCACCGCTGCTAGCGAAGGCTCACCCTAGCTCTGGGAATAAAAAGCAGTGGGCGGTGATGAATAGATGTGGCAGACAACTCTTCATCTTCCGGCCGGCCGGACTTGTTAGCCTAAGAAACTTTTTGCCGGGACTGCCGGCATTCCTAAAAAAGGAATATCTTGAATTCACATCAGAAGGTTCGTTGTGTTTGGGCAGCTGGGTCAGAACAGTACCTTGAGGCCCTTCGCAGTGCCGTCCGTGGTGGGCAGGTCCAGGCCTTCCTTGCAGGTATACAAACAATCGATCACTTTCTTGCTTTCAAGTTTGCCCGAGCGGATGGTCAAGCCGGCCAGGTTGCCGCGGAAAAACTGAGCCATCCGCTGGTCACCACCTTGAGGAAGGAAAGGAAAAGCAACCGTATTTAGTCCTGGCGCTCGGCTGCCTCTCTGGCCCGGTGCCACTCGCCGAGCATCATGCTCGCGCCTTTGCTTTCCGACGGCATGCAGTTAGTGAGTTGCCCGTTCCGGAGGTTGATGCGCAGTTATGCTCAAGCACGATGGGGAGGGAACGGAAAATGAAACGGATGCTCGTTCATGCAGCGAGGGGGCGGGGATGGGATGAGCGAGCTTCGTTGTGGAATCAAGGGGACTTTAAAAGGACACCTGTCCGGTGGCCTTGATTTTAAGACAGTTTGTCTAAAACAGGTGATTGCAACCAGAGGAAAGGTTGAAAACTGCAGTGAAAGCCAGGATTATGGGGGGAGACGTCACGGGGATTGCTAGATCTCCCTGCTGTAATCCATTCTGGAAACCCAGTCCTTGCAAGAGTTCTACTGGACTATTCCTGGAGGTCACATAAATTCCTCTAGAGCAGGGGGGGTCTGCAAAGTTGGCACTTTTAAGACTGGTGGACTTCAACTCCCAGAATTGAAGTTCTGAGAGTTGGAAGTCCACCAGTCTTAAAACGAGCCAACTTTGCAGACCCCCTGCTCTAGACCTCTATTTCTCGAACTGTGGCAACTTTTTTAAGAGGTGTGGACTTCAACTCCCAGAATTCCCCCTTAGCCAGCTAAGTTGCCAAAGTTGGAAAACACTGATGAAGCCTAGCAAAGCCTATCAAAATTGGACCTCTTCCTGTAGTTCTCTATAAATTGTTAAATATTGTATAAATAGCAGTGTTCCAATATCTCAGAGGGTGCCACAAAGAAGAGGGAATCAAACTATTCTCCAAGGCACCTGGGGGCAGGACAAGAAGCAATGGGTGGAAACTAATCAAGGAGAGAAGCAACTTAGAACTAAGGAGAAATTTCCTGACAGTTAGAACAATTAACCTCTGGAACAGAAGTTGCCTCCAGAAGTTGTGAATGCCCCAACCCTGGAAGCCTTTAAGAAAATGTTAGATAGCCATTTGTCTGAAATGGTATAAGGTTCCTGCCCACGCAGGGGGTTGGACTAGAAGACCTACAAGGTCCCTTCCAACTCTTGCTATTGTATTGTATTACATTGAACTGTGTTATAAATTCCCATGGATTAAAAAAAATCCACACACAAAGGAAATGCTTTTTGAAACAAACAGCTTTGTACGCAAATGCCATGTTTCCCCAAAAATAAGACAGAAAATCTTATTTTCTTTTGCTCCCCCCCTCCCCGCCCCACGCGAAATAACCACTTGGCCTTATTTTCGGGGAGGTCTTATTATTTTTGAGGTGCAGTGTGGCCACCTCGTGGCTGCTGCTGCGTTGCAATATTTTCAGGGAGGGCTTATTTTAGCACATGCGCTCAAAAGCCCGATTAGGCTTATTATCCAGGGAGGTCTTATTTTGGGGAAAACAGGGCATATGTAGCTTTCACTGAAATCCCACCTTCTCCGCCACTTTCATCTAACCTTTAGATAATAACTGTAGGAAAAGCCATCCTTTTCCTTTGGCTTTCAGTGTCGCTGTTTTAAGTTGAGGATAATAAAAATATACATTAAAAAAAAAATGCCTCGGTGCTGGATATTTGGCAAGAGGCGATTTTAAATTAAAATTAAAGCCAGATGGATTCAGGGGCCTCCAAGTGGGAAGTTCAAGGTCGCCAGTCACATCCTCCAAAACGAGACAGGTGAGTCAGCAGGTTTGGGGAGCCATCTGCTCATCAGCCTGCGACGCACTAAGAGGAGCCAAAAAAAAAAAAAAAAAAAATTGGACGTGAGCGATTCTATGACTCACCACTTATCCTCAACCAGCCTGGCCCTGTAAAAACCCTGTTTGAAAAAGTTTGCTTGAATTGACCGGAAGGGGTTCGTGAGAAAGGCCAAAAGGTGAGGTTTGCCTCGGATTTGAAGGTGGGGGTAAAACATTTTCCGTTTTGTGCACACCTCTGCAATTTTATCCTGCTCTCTCTTCACGGACTTCACACTCCTGAAACGAATCTAACAACTGAATGAATGAATGGCTTCCTGAAAAAGCCCACTCCCCTTTCGCTCCTCTTTTATTTCCTATGGGGTGGGGGTGGGGGCAATCACCTTTCATCTGTGACAGGAAACCTAAAAGGCCATTAACTTGGTTTAAACAAGGTTCAAATTGCCCCCATTAAAAACCGAATTGTCTCCCTGTGGGGCGTGGGCCCCACGTTGGGCACCTCCGGCTGAGATCCTGACTTTTTCTCCAAGGAACCTTCCTTAGGATCAGCCTTTCCTAGGCCTTCCCCAAGAATGGGCCAGCGACTGTCCATGGCTGAAGATGCCTCCCTGGACAAGGAAATGAATTGCAGAGACGTTGCTTTGGGTTGGCTGCTTGATTCCAAGGAAGCAAACGACGGGCCAATGAGAAGTCACTGTCCGTGATAGGTCCCACCCTGCGGTAGCCCACCATCCACTTGGGAGATTTCTCAAACTAGTTCGTAAGAGCCCCTGGTGGTGCGGTGGCTAGAATGCGGTACTGCAGGCCAACCCTGCCCGCTGCCAGGAGTTCGATCCTGACCGGCTCGAGCTTGGACTCAGCCTTCTGTCCTTCCGAGGTCGTTAGAACGAGGACCCAGACTGTTGGGGGCGATAGGCTGACTCTGCAAACCACTTAAGAGCGGACTGAAACACTGTGAAGTGGTCTATAAGTCTATTGCTAGTTCATTTCAAGGCCACCTTCATGGCGTATCGACTTATGATGGGAGGAGTGGGGGTGCGGGGAGGAGAAACCAAAGAGGAAGTGAACATATAGATATATATGTGCAATGGGGCGGAGGGGGGGAACCACAAGCTCAGCAACGTGATTATGTGTCCCTCCAACGGCCGTGAGAATGCAAATGCTGGCCAGTCATGCTATCTGTGATGAAGCCACAGCTTTTGCCTTGGGCATGAAAGCATTAAAAAGAGGGGAAAAATTAAGACTGCCAGCAACCTGTAGGATTCTCGGTCGCTTGGTCGGTGTCATTCTCATTTCCCGAATATTCTGCGGAGAAGCAAGACAACAGGAAGAAGAAGGAAAAAAAAAAAAAAAACAGGAACGGAGGGATTAGGTAGGGCTTGGATAGTTTAACCTGTCGCAGTTCAGACCTGGATGGGTCGCCCACCTGGAATTCCAGTTTGTTAGGAATAAGGTAGCAGGATGCAGAAGAAGGGCCTTCTCCGTGGGGGAGAAGCCTTATCTGGCTTGGAGAGCCGCCAGGCCGTTATCGGCAAAACTTGGCAAGGAGCCTCGGAGAGTCACGAACCAATGAAGCGAACTAATGGTCTCCTGCAAACTCCACTCCCCTGTTGCTCCTCTTTTATTCCCTATGGGAGGGGCCATTCACTGTCCACCTGTGGCCTTCCTCCCAAGTCGACCCCTGTTCGTTAGCTCTTCCCTTTGTCTGGCAACTCTGCGCCTGCGCACGTCGGGAAAGGGCTCCAGCTGTTCTTCTGCCCCACTGATCTCCAATTTCGAAGGCAGCTGATCATTGTCAGATGAACCTAGCCCCCTGTCTGCCTCCAACACAGAGCCCTCATCAGGGCCTTCCCCAGACTCCAGGACTGGCCCATCTTCCTCTCCAACCTCCTCACTGTCTGGCTACTGGCGGGCCACAAACATATCAATTTTCTACATGGGGCTTCCCTTGAGATGCACTCGAAAGCTAGTTAGTTCAGAATGCAGCCGCGCGGGTGATTACGGGAGCTTCGAGGCACTCCCATATAACACCAATCCTGCGCGAGCTGCACTGGCTTCCTGTGGTCTTTCGGGTGCGCTTCAAGATTTTGACGACCATCTTCAAAACGCTCCAAGACTCGGGACCTAGTTATATGCGAGACCGTCTCCTGCCCCATACAACCCTTAGACCGATATGCTCCCACAGAGAGGGCCTTCTCAGGGTGCCGTCGGCCGGACAATGCCGACTGGCGACACCCAGGGCAAGGGCCTTCTCTGTGGCGGGCCCTGCCCTGTGGAACGACCTACCCCCTGAACTTCGTACCATCACCGACCTCCGCCTCTTCCGCCAGTGTTTAAAAACACACCTCTTCCATCAAGCCGGCCTAACATAGCCTCCGCTGGGACTAGCCATAGATAGTTTTAATTCGGGGATTTTAATTGGCTTTAGCGCAGGATGGGGATCTAATAGGTTTTTAAATTTTGTATTGTGTTTTTGTATGTATTTTAATTTCCTGTGCGCCGCCCTGGGTCCTCTTGGAGAAGGGCGGGATATAAATTTAATAAATAATAATAAATAATTTTCAAAATATGTAAAATAAAAATAGCCAAGCAAAGTTTGCAAGGCCTTTGTGGGGGTGACTCCCCATCTCCCGATCTAATTTCCTGAAGGACAAGGCAAAAAGCATCTAAACCCAAGGATGAATTTGGAGCAAGTTTTCCCTCCGTGGCGCCGCAGGAAGAGAGAAAGGGCATCTCCAGCTGCTTTCCCTCTCTTTGCGTGCTAAGGTTTGACGGAGAGCTAAAACCTCATCCCCCCCTATTGACTTATACAATTCAATTACGGTTATCAAATTCCTGCGTGCGCCTCCGAGGGCGCCTCGCACACAAAGAGCAATAGAAAGCGAAGGATTGCGGAAAAGGGAACAGCCCTTTCCCCCACTAACCTAATTGTCCTTAAAAGCAGTCCTTTAAAAACTGTGCCATTAGGGGGATTTTTATTTATTTATTTGAATTTGAATTTTTTTTTAAAAGGAAGAATTGCAGTGCAAAAATGTGGATGCGGTGCTTGCCTTCTTAAGACTAATCCGAGCATCCATTTTCGAAGGATGCCGATGAGGCAAAATTAAGACTTCGGGCACCTGGGAGGTTATGACTCAGCCTGACGCAGTGCCCGAGGGGAAGGGCTGCTTTAAATATTAGTTAAACCATCGGGCTGCTGCATTTTTAAGGCCCCTCTGTAACAAAACACCATCACGTCCAGCCGTTCAATGAGTTATCATTCTGAACAAAGGTCCCAATCAACCCCATTCACAAAACCTATGGCGGGAAAGGCAGAGCCCAGGAAGGGAACGTTCTCACGAGACTTTCTGGTTTTATAATGTGCTGCCGTTCGTGGCCCCGTTCAAATTCATGTTTTTTGTTCACCGATGTTCTGACCCAGGCTTCCTTAACAAGCACGAAGCAGAGTCTGGGTCATGGGAAAACCTCTTTTATTTTACACGGCTGTGAATTCCTTTCATTCATTCTTTCAGTCAGCAAGGCTAGGCAAACCGTCTTTCCGAGGAATATTTATCCATACGAACCTTATCTCGCTTGGATATCTGCCAGATAACTAGTTTCCAAACGCAGGGCAAGGCAACACTTGGCACAGAGTCTCTTAGAGTCACAAACAGAACTTTTCCACTCTTGAAACGACCGAAGGAACAAATTGTTTCCTGTAAAAGCCCCCCTCCCCATTCCTTCCTCTTTTGTTTCCTCTGGGAGGGGCCAATCTCCTCCAAGGTGTGGATTAATTCCCAAGTCAACCCTGCTTTCTTAGTTGTTCTTCTTTTCTGTCAGCTCTGCGCATGCGCACACTGGGAACAGGCTCCAGCTGTTCCTCTGCCTCGCTGCTGTCTAGCTCCCTCTCTGCCTCCGACGCAAAGCCCTCGTCTGAGCTTTTCTCAGCCCCCAGGACTGGCCTATGTTCCTCCCCAACCCTCCTCACTGTCCGACTCTGCTGCTAACTCTGCTGGCCATTGGTGGGCCACAACAACCAACAGCTTTCAAGATGACAAGAAATTAAGTGTTTCTTTAGAATTGTGAAGGCAACTATCTAAGCTGGAGAGAACCAGGAAAAAGGGGGCTTGTGTGAACTGATGTCTCCTTAAATCCGAACTACTCTTTTGAACCTCTTTGCTTCAATCAGCCCCATTGCTCCTGCCACGGAATGCTGATTGGATTAGTTGAAGGCCATTTAACCCCCAAAGGGAGGAACCAGCCCACAAAGAAGCCCTCAAGACAAAAATCTAGGTTGTTGCTTACCTTGCCAGCAAGCTCCGACTACTAGCTGCGATTCTATCTTGGAGGGATGGAGCGGATAATCCTCGGTCACCGGGAAGGGATCGAAGGAAACGCCGTCGACGTACAGCGTGGCCGCCGGAAACTCTACATTGAGGATGTAGTGGTGCCATTCCTGATCGCAAACCTGGAAGGGGAGCCAAGCGTTTAAAAGACTGGAGGGAAGCAAACCTACATTTTGTTATTCCCCAAGGGAATAACTTCCTAGTTTTACCTGGGAAAGATTCATAGCTGTCATGGCTGACCTGCTGTGCTCGCAGCCAGACAATAGCAACCAGGGACGGGTATTTATTTATTCGATTTGTTTTATTCGATTTGTTAACCGCACCAATCTTTGTCGAGACGGACTCTGGGCAGTGCACAGGACATTAAAGTTTACAATAAATAACAATATACAAGAATTAAAAAGAAATTAAATAGAAAACCTGTGCTAAAATTCCCATTAAAAAACCTATCTAACTTGGCTGAAGCTCTATTGTTCTAAAATTCAAGTTCTACGCCAGTCCAGTTTGCTGAAAAAGAAGTGTCTTAAGTGAGCGGCGGAAGAGGGGAAGGTCCGTGATTATGCGAAGTTCGGGGGGGGAGGTCGTTCCAGAGGGCGGGCCCTGCCACAGAAAAGGCCCTGTTCCTGGGCGTCGCCAGCCGGCATTGACCGGCAGTCAGCACCCTGAGAAGGCCCTCTCTGTGGGAGCGAATCGGTCGGTGGGAGGTATGTAGCAGGAGGTGGTCCCGTGAGTAACTAGGTCCCGAGCCATGGAGCGATTTAAAGATGGTAACAAGCACCTTGAAGCGCACCCGGAAGGCCACCGGTAGCCAGTGCAGCTCGCGCAGGAGAGGTGTTACATGGGAACTTCGAGATGTTCCCGAAATCCCCCGCGCGGCCGCAACTGGCTGGGAAAGAATTCATATGAACGGGGAGAATCTCGACACCTCAAGGTCGACCAAGGAGAACCTTCTGATCCGAGCAGACTGTTTCCCGAAACAAAAGGACTGCGCTGGATTGGTGGACCATGGACAATGGGTGGGAAAAGGAGGATTTTAACTATGCTGTTTTCCCAGGAAATCTTCAGAACTGACTTTGTTACTTCTGTACCTGTATGGCTCTATCATGCCGGTAGCTTTCCGGGTGCGTTTAAAGGTTTTAGTGACCATCTTTAAAGCGCTCCATGGCAGTGGGCCTGGTTACTTGCAGGACCGCCTTCTACCGCATACCTCCATTCGACCTGTCCGCTCCCACAGGGAGGGCCTCCTTAGGGTGCCGTCCGCTGGACAATGCCGGCGCCCAGGGGAAGAGCCTTCTCTGTGGCAGGCCCCGCCCTCTGGAATGACCTCCCCCCAGACCATCACCGACCTTCGCCTCTTCCGCCGGACTTTAAAAACCTATTTCTTCCATATGGCCGGCCTGGCATAGCTGCTACAACCATATTTATTAGAGCTGGGTTTTAAATTAATTGTTTTCTCTTTTTAGCACGGGTCAAACTGTTTAATTGTAGTTTTAAATTTTGTAAATTTTATTGTTTGTATTTTGGGATTTTAAGTTCCTGTGCGCCGCCCTGAGTCCCTTTGTGGGAGATAGGGCGGGATAGAAATTTAATAAAAGTTAAAAGTTAAAGTTAAAAGTAAAGTTATGCTCTTGGTAAAATAACGGCCCAGGAGTTTCTTTTGCTGCGTACGCCAGTGGGAAGGTTGACATTAGCTTTAGCTGGAGTTTAACAGGAAAATTGGACAGTGGGACTACAAGACAAGGAACCTGGAAGGGGTCACCCGTTGCTGGAGGTGATCAAGGGAAGGCTGGACAGTTATCTGTAAGGGAGATTTTAATGAGGTTGTACTCTAGATTTGATAGGCCACTGAGGATCATAACCGAGTGCAAACAGATAGCAATTCAAGATCGTGTGCCTCCAGGTAAGATGATCTTGAACCCTTGATCGTGGGCACCCAATTTCTTAGATCGGGAGTCGGCAACTTTAAACACTCAAAAGAGCCATTTGGATCCGTTTCCCACAGAAAAAAAAACACCGGAAGCCACAAAACCTACCGGGGACCGAAAAGCTCAATTGCATGCCGGCGGGTATTGCACATTGGCGGTTGTGACACATATTTTGAGCGACAGGGAGCCGCAGCAGAGGGATGAAAGAGCCACATGCGGCTCCAAGAGCCATGGGTTTGCCGACCCCTGATGTAGATGAACCAAGGAGCCTAACTTACACACACACACCCTTAGGCCATCCATTTTGCGAATCTGAAGTTTCTAAACCAGAAACTGTGGTTCCATGCGGGGGGGGAGCCAACCAAGGGTGGCTAGAAGTGTTTTTTTGCACCCACCTGGTTCAGCCTCCAGTGGAATTCGGCTGGCTTGTAACTCTGCCCCTCGGAGGGATCCTGGCGGAAGAGGAAGACCAACCGGCAGTTGTGCACGTAGAGGGAGTATCGGTGACGGCTCATGTCTGCAGGGGAAGAACAGAATTAGCGCTCCATCTCACACATCCAGCGCAATGTGTGTTTGAGGCTCTTGGCAAGCCATAGGGACTTTCCCAGCGCTGGCCACTACAAACTGCCATTACCCACGACCCCTGCCTGGGGTTGGGGGAAGCGCACAACATCTGGAACAGGCCCAGCTTTCAGCTAATAACAGGAGGAGAACTTTCCCTCCGGCTTGGCGGGAACCAGGCCAACTCAAGTTGTGAGCCAATAAACCGCAGCTAAGTATCGCAGCGTGCAAGCACAGCGCGCTCTCTTTTTCCGACACCCAGAGACAAGGACTTACTACGTATCTCCAGACCCATAACTGGCCTACGAATGTCCAACAAACGTTCGCCATGGGGTGCGGAAGGCTGGGAGGCCTCCAGGAGGGGAAAAGGAAAGTTTTAGGAGCCAGAAGTCAACGTGCGAATACGCAGCCCCACGGAAGAATTTCTCTGCAGCGAGTCCTTCGCGGAATTCTAAGCAAGCCAGCATATGTTTCTAATCATTCTCCGTTTCCAAGCTTCCCTTTCTAAAGTAATTATTCCCAGCATCCCAAATAACCCCTCTTGTTAAATGGCAGGAAACACTTGAGGTGGCGCGAAAGGAAGCTGACAATTCCCTCTCCAGAGTTGCTTCCCTGGATTTGGGCGGGAGGGGGGGTGCACATTCGGAATAAACACAGCCTACATTGTCACTGCCAACTAAAGTGTGTCTAGTCAAGGCGATGGTTTCCCCAGTTGCCATGGATGGCTGTGGAGGTTGGACCGTAAGGAAGGCTGAGGGCCAAAGAATGGAGGCCTTTGAACTCGGGTGCTGGAGAAGAAGACTCCTGCATTGAGTCCCTTGGACTGCAAGGCCATCCCACCGGTCAGTCCTAGAGGAGATCCACCCTGGCTGCTCTTTAGAAGGCCAAAGCCTTTGAGTTTCCTCTTCAGGATCTGGCCTTCTAAAGAGCAGCTGGCTGGGGAATAAAGAGAAGGAAAGGAGAGTGGTGGTCGTAGGAGGCAACAGTTCGTATTTCTGAAGGTTTTGCTCATTGTGTTTCGTGCTACAAGGACTGCTTCCTGAACTTAATTGGCAGGCGTTTGGCTGGGAGCTCACCATATTGTAGTCTAATACTCTACAACAGATGTTGGTACGGTCTTTTGTGATGTCGCAACAATTCTATCCCGAGGTTGAGAAGGCCCACAGGTGCATAACATCACAAGCTGAACAGGTGCCTTCCCCCTCCTTTCCCCCCCCCCTCACCTGTCTTGTCTGAATTGCAGAGGATGGTCTCCTTCTCCTTGGCCCCGGGGCCGTGCCTCATCCAGACGGAAATCACAAAAGGCTCTTTCATGCTGATGGTGACCACGCTATCTGGCACCTTCACGGCTTGAGTGCCGTTGAACTCGAAGACCTGGTCGCTCTCGTGGCCATTGTCGGTCGGGAGGTTGATGGTCCAGTTGGCGGCATTGCTCGGGGACGGGAGCAGCTCCGCGGTCTCAGAGGAAGCGCCTGTAAGGCCAGGATAAAGACGTATAAAAAAAGAGAAAGCCGGAAAGAAGCAGATCTGCTATCGGGTTACTCCTTCTGGCAGGGAAAACATTCATTTGGGTGCCAATTTTTTGGAAGTATCTCTAACAATTTCTGGAACATTATATTTACTCATATACTTATTGGCTTTTCACCCGCATAAACTAGGGGGTGACCCTAACAGTTTGAGAACATGTATTTTCTTAACAGGGATGTTATTATCCACTATTAAAGTCAGTACTATTTTTTTTAATATATTGTAAAAAGTGATGTCTATTCCTGGTCTATGACCGTAATAAAGAGATATTCTAGTCTCATTTTGATGCTCATTTTTTAGTTCTCTGCCCCCCTGCTGCAGAGAGAAATGCTTTAGGTCCAGGGTGTCAAACTCAGATCTGGCCCACGGGGTGCTTAGATCTGGCCCATGGGTCCATCCTGGAAACAGCTAAGGACTGGCCTGCGGTGCCTCAGTCTTTAACTCAAACAGTTAGGTTACAGTAACAGTTACATCAGTGCTTCTCAAATAGTGGGGTGCGCCCCCCAGGGGGGGGGCGAGGCTCCGTAAAGAGGGGCGCGTATCCTGATTAGCCAAACCCACCCGTGTGACTTTTAGACCCGGATGATACTATTTACAGTCGCGCGGGGGCGCGAAATGTTTTCTTCTTCCTAGGGGGACATGACAGAAAATAATTGAGAAGCACTGAGTTACATGAATCTCCTCGCTCTGCTGAGTTAACCCGACATCATAGCGTCTCCATTCGAAGATCAGCATCTAACTGTGATTCCGGCTCCCTCTTATGGCTGAATTAGGAAGCAACAGCCCATTACATTTCACTATAGTATTTAAAGTGACAGATAACATTTGTAATCATGGCTTTTATATATATATGTATGTATGTATTTTTGTATGTATGTGTTACGTTTTTGAGCTGATCAATAAATATCTATCCTAGTCTCCCTGACTGATTTATTGATCAGCTCAAAAACATAACACACATATTAAAAAATTACACGACGGAATTCATGGCTTTCTGTCTAGATGGTCTCTGGTGATGAGCCGAAAGGCAGAAAAGGAAAAGCAGTATGCTTCCAACCCAACACCAGGACTATAGTCCTAACATCCCGAGGTCAAACACAACCCTGATGGGGCCCTCAATGAAGTTGAGTTTGACACTCTTGCTTTAGATCTTACTTTTTGTTTATGTGGTCTGGGGGACAGTAGGAAAAAGGCCTCGCTGCCCCTCTTTTCAACATCCATTCTGCAGCCGAGAGACACTCGCCTAGCCTGATACCACCCCCTTGAACACCAAGAGAAGCCTGGAATCTTTCGGCTTACCACAGAGCCTGTGAAGGGACTTCTCCGAGTAGGTGTCTCGGTCGCAGCCTTTCCCAATGTGGTTGGTCTCCAGCTCGACTGTGGCCTGGACAGACGTGATGGGCTCGTCGCAGGTCTCCAGATGGATGTTGGGGAAGAGGGAAAGGGCCCCGGTCCCGGGTTCGTATTCCATTCTTTTGCTCCAGCCTGAAACCATTAACAGAGGAGACATTTGCAGCCAGCAGTTTTTGGTGCCTGAAGTAAGCAAGCAAGCGAGGGGGTGGCATGGGGGGAGAGGGGGCAAGACTAACCCTGCCAGCCTGGTTTGCAGGTGGGTTTAATGCTGATCTTCACCAGCACGTCTTCGGCAGCCCTCTTCTTCCCGCAGTCGTAGGCCGTGACGGTGAGCTTGTACTGGTGCTCCTTGCTGAAGCTCAGCTTCTCAGTGTTCTTGATGTAACCTGGCAGAGGCAGGAGGGCAGGTTTCAAAAACGGAGCGGGCCTCGCCGCGGTGAATTAAGAGGTCACAAATAAAAAACACCGATTAGATTGATAGAACTTTATAGAAGTGGCTTGTTTATAATATCAGAAAAAAGCAAAAAGTTGTGATTTGAGGGGAATACCTTATTTTACTTTAACAGAGTTGGAAGTCAATCTTTCTTTCTTTCTTTCTTTCTTTCTTTCTTTCTTTCTTTCTTTCTTTCTCTCTCTCTCTCTCTCTTTCTCTTTTCCCACTTCTCTTTTCCCTTTTCCTCCCTACTTCTTTCCTATTTACTTTGCATTTTCTATTACTTTATAACCAGGGGTGAAATCTCTTTACCTTCGCTACCGGTTCGCAAATCTGAACACACGTAGGCGCAAGACCTGCTGCGCATGCGCAGAGTATCAAAAATGGACATGATGACGTCCAGGTGGGTGGGCGGAGCCTGCTACCAAGCACGCCGCTACCAAGCACGCCTGCAAAGGTAAGTAGACCAGCGGGAGAGAGAGGGAGAATCCACTGTGCCACGCGATTTAGCTAATATAAATCACGCGTCACAGCTGATCGTCGGAAATACCAGTTCAACCGAACCAGTAGCATTTTTTTACTAACGGTTCAGCTGAACCGGTAGCATTTCACCCGTTTATAACTTGTTGTTATATTTTTTAAAATGGTAATATATTTAAATGTTATTTTAAAAAAAGAGGTCCCAAATAAAAATGGCTGGCACCCCTGAGATGAGAGAAGGGGGATTATGACAATTCCCGCACCCCGATGTGATGGGTTCGAGATCCTATCCTATATTGTGGCCTGTCAATTTCTCCTGGGCAAGCCCAGCCTTCTATCAATGGGGCCTTTGGACCACTTAAAACAAGAGATCTGGGCCACTTCAAAGGGATTTGGGGCCACTCACCGGAAAGGCCCTCCGTGATACGCCGGTCGCCGGCCTTACCGTCTTTGTCGATGGCGAAGGGAACCTCCGGAGTGACAATCTCGTAACTGCAGATCTGGCTGAACTGCGGGGAACAGTCGGCATCTACCGCTTCCACTTTTAGGATATTGTCGTAGCGCTTCCCCTCGATCGCCGTCGCTTTGTAGGACTTCTCCTTAAAGACGGGCGCGTACTCGTTCACGTCGTTCACCTGGATGTGCACGGTGGCTCTTGGGAACAGAAAGAGGGGGGGGGAGGGCAGGACTCTTTTATAAATGGGAAAATGTGCACCAGGGACATACGGATTGAAGTGTTAGCAGGGCCTGGGAATTAAGAGAAGAGGTCAGCCACCGAACGGGTAAAGTCTTGAGGCAACAACTCCCGTCACTTAGGCTCAGTTTATTTATTTATTTATTCAATTTATATCCCGCCCTTCTCCGAATGGACCCAGGACGGCGCACAGGAAAGTTAAAACACTATACAACAATACAAAAATACCAAAATTTAAAAATCTATTAAATATGGAATCCTGGGCTAAAACCAATTAAAAAACCCCTTTTAAAAACTATCTATACTAGTCCACAGTGGAGGCTATGAAAGGCCTGCTTGGTGAAATAAATGTGTTTTCAAACACTGGTGGAAGAGGCGGAGGTCAGTAATGGTACTGTTCAGGGGGTAGGTTGTTCCACAGGGCAGGGCCCGCCACAGAGAAGGCCCTTCCCCTGGGTGTCGCCAGTCGGCATTGTCCGGCCGAAGGCACCCGGAGAAGGCCCTCTCTGTGGGAGCGGATCGGTCTGAGGGATGTATGGGGCAGGAGACGGTCTCGCAGTTTCCTGTTGGTCTTCCATCCACTGACTCCAAGGAGTTAATTCTGCTTTACATCTGGGTAACAAGCCAGAGGGAGTAACTTCTGGGTACCACCGGATGTTAGGATGATGAAAAACAAGGGAAGATAGCAGTAGCACTTAGACTTATACAATACAATAGCAGAGTTGGAAGGGACCTTGGAGGTCATCTAGTCCAGAGGTTCCCAAACTTGGCAACTTTAAGACTTGTGGACTTCAACTCCCAGAATTCTCCAGCTAGCTATGCTGGCTGGAGATTTCTGGGAGTTGAAGTCCACAAGTCTTAAAGTTGCCAAGTTTGGGAACCTCTGATCTAGTCCAACTCCCTGTCTAGGCAGGAAACCCTATTCCGTTTCAGACAAATGGCTATCCAACATCTTCTTAAAGACTTCCAGTGTTGGGGCATTCACAACCTCTGGAGGCAACTTCTGTTCCACTTGTTAATTGTTCTGACTGTCAGGAAATTTCTCCTTAAGTTCTAAGTTGCTTCTCTCCTTGATTAGTTTCCACCCATTGCTTCTTGTTCTACCCTCAGATGCCTTGGAGAATAGCTTGACTCCCTCTTCTTTGTGGCAACCCCTAAGCTCTTGGAAGACCGCTATCATGTCTTCCCTAGTCCTTTTTATTAAACTAGACCTACCCAGTTCCTGCAACCGTTCTTCCTATGTTTTAGTCTCCAGTCCCCTGATCCTCTTTGTTGCTCTTCCCTGCACTCTTTCTAGAGTCTCCACCTCTTTTCTACATCATGGCGACCAAAACTGGATGCCGTATTCCAAGTGTGGCCTTACCAAGGCCTTATAAAGTGGTATCAACATTTCACGTGATCTTGAGAAAGAGACAGAGAGAGACACAGAGAGAGAGAGAAAGACGGATGGACAGAGACAGAGAGACACACAGAGAGACAGAGAGAGAGAGAGAGAGAGACAGATGGACAGAGACAGAGACAGAGACACAGAGACAGACAGGGAGAGACAGGGAGAAAGAGAAAGACAGACAGACAGACAGAGACAGAACTAACCACAGGCATTATATCTTTATTGCCCCGAGAGAGAGGTGGAAAATACTCTAAAGGTTAATGTGGCAATTGTTTAAAACAAGATTGCTTGTTTTAAAACACCCCTCACTTACTTGTGGGACTTCTTCATATTGGCTCGGTCCGGTCCAGTTCCACAATCGTAGGCCTGAATGGTGAAGGTGTACTCCTTCTGCAGTTCGCAGTCCAGTTTTTCTTTGGATCGGATGGTCCCCTCCCCGGTGGACTTATCCACCACCACCGCTTCGAAGGGAACATTTTGGCCATGGATTTTAAACCCACAAATTTCACCTAGGAGGGAAAGGCGAAAGCAGCTCGGATGAGTACCATTCGGAGAGACGGGGAGGGGGGGGTGCGGGGGGGGGGAGAGCCAGGAGAAAGGAAGAGGGGGTCTCAAAAAACGGGGGGATGCGTGCACGAGGAGGTACACACACACACACACGCAGGCGTGTGGGTTTGGAAACACATATGGCTCAACCGTTTTAATAGCAGCCAGGAGGGAGGTTTTGTGAGGTTTGGGTGGGGGGGGGGTTGGAAAGAGGTTGCCGACAAAGCGAAAGGAACTTGTGTTGGGGAGTTCCGGGGGACTTTTTAGTTTTGTTTTTTTGTTTTTTAAAAAAAACAAGGAAGGAACAAAAAACAGGCAGACATCTGGATTTCCAAGCAATTAAACTGCCTTTTGCATTCGTTCATGCGAGAGAGGAAGAGAAGAGAGACATTTCAAAGGAGTACTTGAGAAAACTCGAGCGAAGACGACAGCAGCAGAGAGCGATCCATTGGTCAAGCTTGCTGGGAATAAAAGGCTGGCGGGAGGAGGGGAGTGGGGGGCTTCCCTCTTTTTTTGTGGGAGGGGGGGACCAGAGCAGTTAAAAAAAACCCCTTCACTTATCCAAGTCAAGGAAGGGAAGGTAGGGAGCTGGGGAGAGTGAGGGCGAGGGGAAGTTGGCGGAGGGCAAGAGTTTCAATGGGTGTAGAAAACTCAGCACCATCATTCACAAAAATTCTTGATTCAAGGAGGGGGGAAAGGGGGGGGGAAGTCTTTCTGTGCAATTATTTTTTAGAAAGAAAGAAAGAAAGAAAGAAAGAAAGAAAGAAAGAAAGAAAGAAAGAAAGAAAGAAAGAAAGAAAGAAAGAAAGAAAGAAAGAAAAGAAAGAAAGAAAGAAAGAAAGAAAGAAAGAGAAAGAAGGAAAGAAAAGAAGAAAGAAAGAAGGAAAGAAAAAGAAAGAAAGAAAGAAAGAAAGAAAAAAGAAAGAAAGAAAGAAAGAGAAGGAAAGAAAAAGAAAGAAAAAAAGAAAGAAAGAAAAAAGAAAGAAAGAAAGAAAGAAAAAGAAGGAAAGAAAAAGAAAGAAAGAAAAAAAGAAAGAAAGGAGAAAGAAGGAAAGAAAAAGAAAGAAAGAAAGAAAAAAGAAAAAGAAAGGAAGGAAGGAAGGAAGGAAGGAAGGAAGGAAGGAAGGAAGGAAGGAAGGAAGAAAGAAAGAAAGAAAGAAAGAAAGAAAGAAAGAAAGAAAGAAAGAAAGAAAGAAAGAAAGAAAGAAAGAAAGAAAGAAAGAAAGAAAGAAAGAAAGAAAGAAGTAGTTGGGGGACAGACCCAAATGAACAACCTAGAGGTGAAAGGTAGAAATACCAATTTTTCAGGCATCCATTTCAATAGTTCTAGGTAGCAATGCTGTCCCTTCTAATGCTTTTTTAAAATAGTTTTTGCCTGCATCTTAGCTTGCTGTCCCTTCTAATGCTTTTTGTATAGTTTTTTTTGTATATTCGCGACCGCCTCTTGCCCCATACATCCCTTCGACCGATCCGCTCCCACAGAGAGGGCCTTCTCAGGGTACCATCGACCGGGCAATGCCAGTTGGCGGTGCCCAGGGGAACAGCCTTCTCTGTGGCGGGCCCTGCCCTCTGGAACGACCTACCCCCCAATTTACGCACCATCGTGGACCTCCGCCTTTTCCGCCAACGTCTTAAAACTCATTTATTTCATCAAGCCGGCCTAGCATAATCCCCCGTTCTGACTCTTATAGGGATAATTTTATAGGGATAATTTTTAAATTTTAGAGTTTTATCAATTTTAGCACAGGGAATATTTAATTAGTTTTTAACAATTTTGGATTTTTGTATTTTGTATGTTTTAATGATGCCTGTGCGCTGTCCTGGGTCCTTTTTTAGGAGAAGGGCGGGGTATAAATTTAATAAAATAAAATAAATAAATAAAATTTGCCTGGATCTTAGCTAGCCAACTGGAAAATCCAATGGTTCGTTTAGTGGCAGATGAAAGTTACAAACGGCGCTGGGCAAAGCATCTTAGGTCTGTTTTTCGCTGTGACGACATTTTTTTGTAGTTATCTCCATGATCGCGCGATCAAAATTCAGATGCTCGGCAGCCGGTTCATACTTATGACCATTGCTGTGGCCCAAGGTCGTGTGATCATTTATTTATTTATTTGCAACTTTCTGCAAATGCGGAAGCCAGATTCCCTTAGTGTTAATAGCAATTCCCTGAAAATAAGACAGGGTCTTATTTTCTTTTGACCCCCCCCCCGGAAATACGCATTCGGCCTTATTTTCGGGGAGGTCTTATTATCTTTGAGGTGCAGGAGGCGGCGAGGGTGGTCAGCCCATGGCTGCTGGAAGGGCTTATTATATCGCATGCACTCAAAAGCCCGATTGGGCTTATTATCCAGGGAGGTCTTATTTTGGGGAAAACAGCAATAGCCCTTATCCAGTTATGGGATCTACAAGATACTCCCATGTTACACCACTCCTGCGCGAGCTGCACTGGCTGCCTGTGGCCTTTCGGGTGCGTTTCAAGGTGTTGACTATCATCTTCAAAGCGCTCCATGGCACGGGACCTAGTTATTTGCGGGATCGTATCCTGCCCCATACATCCCTTCGGCCGATTCGCTCACACAGAGAGGGACTTCTCCGGGTGCCGTCCACCAGGCAATGCCAGCGGGCGACGCCCAGGGGAAGGGCCTTCTCTTTGATGGGCCCGACCCTCTGGAACGACCTACCCCCGGATATTAGAACGACTACAGACCTCCGCTCCTTCCGCCAAAAATTAAAAACTCATCTGTTTCATCAGGCCAGCTTGGCCTAATTTATGCTTCTCGCCCCAGTCTGTATTTTCAAATTGTTTTATTTGGTTTTTAATGGGCTGCAATTTTAATTGTTCTTAAAATTTTAGTACAGGCTAATTTAATTCGTTTTTAATCTTGTTATGTATTGTATGTTTTTAGATGGGTTTTTTTTAATTTTTCCTGTACACCGCCCCGAGTCCCTTTGGGGAGAGGGGGCGGTTTATAAATGTAATAAATTATTATTATTATTATTATTATTATTATTATTATTATTATTATTATTATTATTATTATTATTATTATTATATATCGCGTTAAAGGGCTTTCCAGCCCTCTCTAAGCGGTTGACAGAGTCAGCCTCTTTCCCCCAACAATCTGGGCTCTCATTTTATCCACCTCGGAAGGACGGAAGGCTGAGTTGACCATGAGAGGGACTTCTCCGGGTGCCGTCCACTAGACTTTGTCAGCGGGCGACGCCCAGGGGAAGGGCTCTCTCTGTGGCGGGCCCGGCCCTCTGGAACGATCTTCCCGCCGATATTAGAACGACCACGGACCTCCGCTCCTTCCGTCTTAAATTAAAAACTTACTTTTTCTGTCTGGCCGGCCTGGGATAGTCTCCCTGTCTTGGGGGTTTTACTGGGTAGTTTTAATATAGTTAGTTTTATGGGAATTTTAGCACAGGTTTAGTTTAATTTGGTTTTAGAATTGTTTGTATATTTCTTATTGTTTTTATTCTGCCTGTGCACCGCCCCGAGTCCCCATGGGGAGAGGGAGCGGTTTATAAGTATTAAATTATTATTATTATTATTATTATTAAATTATTATGAGCCTGGTGAGATTCAAACTGCTGAATTGCAGGCAGCCGGCAGGCAGCAGCAGGAGCCTGCAGCACTACACTATGACTGCTGCACCAACTTAACAACCGCAGAGATTCACTTAACAGCGGTGGGAAGAAAGCTGGTAAAATGGGGGGCAAAACCCACGTCACAAATGTTTCACTCAGCCAAATAAATTTTGGGCCCCGCTGTGGTCGTTACGTCGAGGGCTACCTGTATTCCCCAGGTCCCAGGGGAAAGGATGATCCAGGACCTAACTCGACCTGAATCAAGCGTTCCCTCTCCGTGCCTCAAAGTCAACGGGATTGAGACAACCGATTCTCTGCAAGGACACCGTCCCACACTCGTCCGCCATCAGCAGCAGACAGGCAAGGCTACGCTCCGGAGAGGAGCCGGAGGGTGGAATTTGCCAGCGATGGAGAAGGCAGGGGCGGAATTGCAAAGCTAGGATTTTTTAAATGCCACACGGCCCCCGGAGTTCTCCCTTTTCCGAACTGCAGTCAGGATGACTGCGCTGCTAGTTCAGGGCAGGGTTTTTTTTTTTCCACCCAGGCATGACATCTCCTCAACTCAAGCGGAAATCATATACCGTATTTTTCGGAGTATAAGACGCACCTTCTCCCCCCACCCCCAACCCAAAAAAAAGAGAGTGAAAATCTGTGTTCAGTCTTATGCACTGAACACAGCATTTATGGCCTATCGAAAATGGACATGCAGAGGGTTTGGGAGGCATGCAAAGTGCTCCTGGGGTCTGGGGAAGGCCCCCCCCCAGCCCCCAGGAGCACTCTACAAGCTCCTGCCCCCCCCAGCCCCCAGGACCACTCTACAAGCCTCCTAAAGGCTATTCATGCCCCCCTTTTTTGGCAAAAAACGGGCCCATTTTTGCAAAAAACAGGCCCGTTTTTGCAAAAAACAGGCCCGTTTTTGCAAAAAACAGGGTATTTTTTGCTCATTTCCCCCCCCCCCCCCGGTCCCACAGGAGCACTTTACAGGCCTCTCAAACTCTCTGTATGCCCCATTTTTCACAAAATGAGGCGTGCAGAGGGTTTGGGAGGTCTGCAAAGTGCAAAAACATTTTTTTTTAAATTATCTTTTCAAAATCACAGTGCGTCTTATACTCCGGTGCGTCTTATAGTCTGAAAAATATGGTATATATATATATATTTGCTTGGAAAAATGAAGCCGTTGAGCAGAGGCTCGTCTTTCAGGTGCGCTTCAAGGTGTTAGTCACCATCTTTAAAGCGCTCCATGGCACAGGACCTAGTTATCTGCAGGATCGGATCCTGCCTCATACATCCCTGCGGCCAATTCGCTCCCACAGAGAGGGACTTCTCCGGGTGCCGTCCACTAGGCTATGCCAGCGGGCGACGCCCAGGGGAAGGGCCTTCTCTGTGGCGGGCCCAGCCCTCTGGAACGACCTTCCCCCCGAGATCAGAACAACTACGGACCTCCGCTCCTTCCGTCAAAAATTAAAAACACACTTTTTCTGCTTGGCCGGCCTAGGTTAGTCTTCCGTCTTTTAATAGGGTTTTAGGGGATTTTACTGTATTTAGATAGGGTGATTTTAGCGCAGGGATAATTTGGTTTAATTTGTATTTTATCTATCTATTTATGTATTTTATATCGGTATTTTTAATTTCTCCCTGTGCACCGCTCCGAGTCCCTTCGGGGAGAGGAGGCGGTATATAAATAAAAATATTATTATTATTATTATTATTATTATTATTATTATTATTATTATTATTATTATTATTATTATTATTATTATTATTATGGCCATAGTTTTCAAACCACACACCACCTGGATGTTCCAAATGGATATCTGATTTACTGATATTTCTATCCAGGGATTATAAACTCTATTGGTATTTTTTTTTTTTAAAGAGGGGACTGGGGGTAGAGGCAAGGAAAGGGGAGGGGGGGAAGAAGCAGGAAGGGAGAATAGTGGGTGATAACATAGGATTGATAAGCATGACAAGGATCTTCTGTTTTAAGTGCCGATTCCCCCATTTCATAACAAAAGTTAGTGGGTTAATATTTGATTAAAAAAACAGGACACAAAGAACCCTTCATCACCTTCCTTGGTGAGGGTCAGCTCAAAACTCTCTAAAGGGAGAAAAGGTAAACCCAAGTCTTCGGGAAAGACTGAAAAGAGGAGGAAACGAGGAGAAGGTCAAACACGCAGACATTCGATTGAACAAATAAAACATTATTTTTAAAAATAAATAAATAAACACACCCAAATTTAAATGCAGCGGTTCAACCATAAATCCAATCCCCAGATACAATTCCCCACCCCATCCCAGTCAACTCTTTCGGTGCTGTTGTAACTTTGGAACGGTCACTAAATGAATGGTCGTAAGGCAAGGACTACCAGTACGCGATGCTACATCGGTGGCATCAAAAGGGGAACCTTGCGAGGCATCGCAGATCTTCTGGCCTTGAGCTAATCTTGGCACAAACGGTTGAGGACGGGATATTATTTCTTTAATATAGCGGTCAGCAATGTGCGGCTCTAGAGCCGCATGTGGCTCTTTCATGCCTCTGCTGCGGCTCCCTGTCGCCGGGCGATAAAAGTAAAAAGGACTTTATGTTGAGGGGAACAGGACTTCTAGTAGGCTCAGGAATTGAATGGGGGGCTTCCAGTTAGGACCTTTGTGGCTCTTTGAATGTTTAAGGTTGCCGACCCCTGCTCTAATATATATTGCGGGGGAATCTAAAACAAAAAAACAAAACCAACAACCCCGAACATCTAAAATTAAGGGGAACGTTTCAAAAGCAATTTGCAATACATCGGAGGCCTGCCAGGTAACAGTAAAGGTTTGCCTCACACCTATGTGGTAGTCGTTCTGGACTCTAGGGGGCGGGGCTCATCTCCGTTTCAAAGCCGAAGAGCCAGCGCTGTCCGAAGACGTCTCCGTGGTCATGTGCCTGGCATGACTCAATGCTGAAGGTGCACGGAGCGCTGTTCCCTTCCCACCAAAGGTGGTTCCTGTTTTTCTACTTGCATTTTTGCACGTGCTTTCGAACTGCCGGGTTGGCAGAAGCTGGGACAAGTCACGGGAGCTCCCTCCGTTAGGCGGCGCTAGGGATTCGAATCACCGAACTGCCGGCCTTTCGATCGACAAGCTCAGCATCTTAGCCACTGAGCCACCTTCAGAGGCCTGCGACTTACACCTTATCTAAATCTTCGTGCGCCCTGAAAGGAGAACCTGTCTTTGAATATAGCCCTTGGTTCAGTTTTGGCCAGTCTGGCAATCAATTTCTAGCAAAGGATGTTTAGCAACAGCCTTTCTCACAAGGTCTTCTGTTTTTCTCAGATAGAATATCCTCCTCGGTCTTCTGTAAATTTTCTTCCAGGGAACTCAAGGTGCCACGAAGAAGAGGAGTCTTAGTCATATCCTATCGTGCCAATCCTCAAGCGTGAATCTCTTTAGGTTCGGAAGGCTGCCTCAAGACGTACCTTCAAACAAGGCAGTTTTTGAAAATCAGCAGCATTAAAACATTTGAACTTGATCGAAAGCATCCCTCCTTGCTTTCTTACAGACATTTCTGATTACCGCAGGGGCTGCCAAAGCAGCTTCACCCCTCAATGTGGTGTTCTTTGTTTTGAGCTGAGCCTTAACATGGGAAGGCGGCGATACTATCTGTTGGAAAACGTGAGTAATGGCTTGTCCCGAGGCTCTGGAAAACACCATTTTCCCAAAGGCCAGCCTCTGTGTTTGGATGGGAAATCCACCATCAAGAGGAAACTCAAGTTGCAAACAGCTGCTGTAAAGGACACAAGATGCCTAAAAGGATATATTTCTCCCCCCCACCCATGTCAGTTCTTGTATCCCAAAATCAAGAGGGAATATTAAACCCAACAGGCTTGTATTTTAAAGGCCTTGCGCAATGCAGAGATAGTATTGCTCTAAAGAGAATTTTTCCCCTTAAATTCAAGCCATTTTAATCTCTTTGAAGATATGAATAATATTGTGCATCCAAAGTGGGAGATGGGAAGGGAGGAAGGGAGAAATCCTAAAAGAATTTGAAGTTTCTTTTACAGGTATAAGAAAGGTATCGATTCAAGACCATAGGAAGTTTTTAACCCCTAATGAAAAATGACCAGCGTATTTAACAAATCCCTTCCTGTCCTCTCCCATCCCCTGGAGTCCATTGAAGCTCACACCGGCTGCTTCGGGGACTCCATCCATCCACTTCCTTCTCTGCCGTCCCCTTCTTCTTCTCTTGCCTTCCATCGTTCCCAGCATGAGGCTCTTCTCCAGGGAGTCCTTCTTCCTTCTCACCAGGTGGCCAAAGCCTTTGAGTTTCCTCTTCAGGATCTGGCCTTCTAAAGAGCAGCCGGGGTGCATCTCCTCTAGGACTGACCGCTTGGATGGCCTTGCAGTCCAAGGGACTCAAATGCAGGAGTCTTCTTCTCCAGCACCAGTTGAAAGGCCTCCATTCTTTAACACTCAACCTTCCTTATGGTTCAACCTTCACAGTCATCCATTGCAGGTGGGGAAACCATCGCCTTGACTAGACGCCCTTCTGTTGGCACGGTGAGGGTGCAGGATAGAAAACTTGATCTGGGGTGGGCAGCCAAGTCAGAAATTGGCTTGGCCAATCAAAACGGAAATCCGATAAGGGGCAGGGTGACGAACGGGTGATTCTCTGGCTTCTTGGCGGATGTCAGATTGGAAAGCCAGGCTGAAGGTGGCCAAAGATTTTCCTTTAACCAGAAGCCGATGCCGACAAATCTCCAATTTAAAGCTTGTGCTAATAGTTATGAACGCCACATGGCCTCCTGCATGTAATCTTCTTATGTCAGATGAAGCTGAGAGGTTTTATCGCCCCTTTATTGACTCTGAGTTGGTTTTTACAGCAGATTGCTGGCAGCCCTTTAGAGCGGTTGGGACGGGTTAACTGCCACCACCCCCGCCCTTCCTCGATTACACGACCCAGTGAATACATATCCCCAGTTTGCGCATCATGCTGTTCCAAAATCACACGAGCCAAATATTCACAATATGAACTGCCTGCCGAGTGAAGTAACCTGGCAATTATTTCTCAGATGGAGTTGTGGGTTTCTAACCCCCCCACACACACCCCCGCTACTCTCAGAGCCAATTCCCCCAGAATCCACACACACACCAGCCCTGTTTGACCATTCCCGTTCCTTTTCATAGGGATAGCGCGGTCGGTTTTACGAAATAACTCTGCGTGTACCCTGTTTCCCCGAAAATAAGACCTCAACTCAGCCTTCCGTCCTTCCCAGGTGGGTAAAATGAGGACCCAGATTGATTTGGGGAGGGGCGGGGGAGAGGATGACTGTAAACCGCTTAGATGGCTGTAAAAGCACTGTGAAGCGGTATGCCCTGTTTCTCCAAAAATAAGACCTCCCCGGATAATAAGCGCAATCAAGCTTTTGAGCGCATGCGCTAAAATAAGCCCTCCCCTGAAAATATTTAGCTGCATGCGCAGCCGGGTTCCCGCCAGTTCCTCTGAGGTGAAGCTGGGTGGAGGGAAAGGGAGGGGGGACATGCCCCACGCACCCCAAATGCCCTTATCTAACGGCCGCTCCCGCAAACCTTGCCACCACACCCTTTCTGTCACGCTAATGGCTGCTGCAAAGAGCGGCAGGCCCAGCGATGCACCTCGAGCCTCACTGCCAAAGCAGCAGCCATGAGGTGACCAGGCTCGCCACCTCCCGCACCTCAAAAATAAGACCTCCCTGAAAATAAAGCCAATCGCTTATTTCGGAGGGGTCAAAAGAAAATAAGACCCTGTCTTATTTTCGGGAAAACACGGGTACTTCTCTAGGTCAGGGGTCTCCAACCTTTGCAACTTTAAGTCTGAAGGACTTCAGCTCCCAGACTTCTCCAGCCAGCTTTGAATTCTGGGAGCGGAAGTCCTTCAGACTTAAAGTTGCAACGGTTGGAGACCCCTGCTCTAGGTCAAAGGAGCCTTGGCCACGAAGGAAGACTACCCCGCCCCGCCCCAAATACTTTTAACTTCGGTTTAAAAAAAAAAAAAAGGAATTCTCGGTCCTTATTTTTCTGGCGATGCCGAAGTGAAGATTCTAGGAGGCACAAGTGGCCTCTGGTGACCCTCTTCCCCCCCCCCCCCCAATTTGGAACTGATCTATCGGAACGATGATGTCAGCGGCATCACCACCTGTCAACCGAGCTCCTGATGGCCGCCAAAGGACACCGGCTCACTTTGCAGAAATTTAATTTAATTTATTTCGATTTATAGAACCGCCCTTCTCCATCGAAATGGACCCAGAAAGCTTTGCCTTACCTGCAAACCGGAGCGGCGAATCTTTATCCAGTGCTATTAAGGGAGGGTCCAGGAGCACCGTGTTGTCGTTTTCGGTAACAATGCCATGGTAGGTGGTTTCAATCCATGGTTTGTGCTTGTTAACTGTGAAATCAACGAACGGACACACGGTTAGTAAAAGAGAGTGGGGTTGGAACGGCCTATGCCAAATGCTTTCGGTCAAGGCTGCATCTCACCTATCCACACTTCAGGAGGGGACAGCCTGTCATTAGCATTTGTTTGGGGGGGGGGGGCAGATTGGAATGTAAGAAGGAAGGAAGAAGGGGGGGAGGATGGAAACCCAGCTGAGCCTTTTGAGAAGGTACAGCCAGCCAAGGCTAAGTAAGGAGATGCAGAACTGGGGACCAAGCACCTGTTTCCTAAATAATAGACAAGCAGAGAATAGAATAGAATAGAATAGAATAGAAGAAAGGGAATAGAATAGAATAGAACATTGAGGGAATAGAATAGAAGAAAGAGAATAGAAGAAAGGGAATAGAATAGAACAGAAGAAAGAGGGAATATATTAGAATAGGGAATAGAATAGGGAATAGAAGAAAGAGGGAATAGAATAGAATAGAACATTGAGGGAATAGAATAGAAGAAAGAGGGAATAGAAGAAAGAGAATAGAATAAAGAGGGAATAGAATAGAATAGAATAAAGAGGGAATAGAACAGAGCAGAATAGAAGAAAGGGAATAGAATAGAAGAGGGAATAGGAGAAAGAGGGAATAGAATAGAAGAAAGAGAGAATAGAATAGACTAGAACATTGAGGGAATAGAACAGAAGAATGAGGGAATAGAATAGAAGAGGAGAGGAGACGAGAGGAGAGAAGAAAGAGGGAATAGAATAACAGAGTTGGAAGGGGCCTTGGAGATATTCCAGTCCAACCCGCTGCTTTGGCAGGATACCCTACACCAGGGGTCCCCAACCTTTTTGGCACCAGGGATCAGTTTCATGTAAAAAAAATTCCGTGGACCGGTGGGAACCTCCAGTGGGTGAGTCGAGTCACGTGGGCCGCGCGCACGTTCGGCGGTCATGTAGAACCCAAGGCTCACTCCGGCCCGGTTACTATCAAGCCACGGACCGGCACTGGTCCGTGGCCAGGGGGTTGGGGACCCCTGCCCTACACCATTTCAGACAAACGGTTATCCAACCTCTTCTTCAAAACTTCAAAGCGAGACCGACTACTAAATCCTGAATCCTGAGCTAGGATTCTCAGAAGCGGCCGCAGACAAGATAGGGACATCCGCCATCACTAGCATCCCGCAAGACCTTTTTTTTTTTTTTTAAGATGAATTCCTTCGGTTTGCACGCAGCACTGCACGAAAAAGGTTGCCTTAAATAAGACCCGTTCTCTTCCTAAAAGGAGAATCATCTAAGGTCCCGGCTGAAAGTCGGCAGATTCTGCTGCCTGAATAAATGGAAAGATTAGAGCTTTTCACACACACCCCTTTTTAAAAAAATGTCTTTTATCCTACCAGGAGGTTTTGCAATTTAAGATTTAATGCAACTCTTTGGTGGCAACCTTGAAACTGTTCTTGGGAAAGAACTGGAAATAGCACAGGGCTAATGCAGGAGAGAGAAAGAGAATCCGTATTGATTAGGTGAAAAAGGGGAAAAATAGCACTCAGCTTTCAAGTGCATTAGTGGCAAAGGGAATGTTCTTTTATGGCAAAAGAATGTTCTTTGATCCTCAGGGACTGGTTCATCAATAGAGGCAGTCCTCAGTTTACAACAGTCCGTTTAGTGACTGTTCAGAGCAAGGGTGGGTTCCTGCCAGTTCTAGCCTCTTCTATAAGAAGAGGTTCCACAAATCTACCGTGCCCTTCCAGGCCAGTGGTGGGTTTCGGATCCTGCCGCAACAAATACGCTGCGCGCGCATGCCACCGCCCTGCAACACCCAGCTGCTCGGCGGCGGTCGCCACAGGCGCTGCACGCTGTGCACAGGTGCTCAATTGGCGGGTTGCGTTACAAACGGCTATGGAACACGGGCAGGCGGGTGTGGCAAATGAGCCACCGTACTGCTGCTCCCTGCTACTACCAGTACGGCCGCCCCGGGCAGTACTGCCTGGAATCCACCAGTGTTCCATGCCCAAAATGGGGCATGGGGGGGGGGGGGGACACGGAGGCCTGGAAAGCCTCCTGCACCAACCTGGAAGCCAAAAATGGGCGAGGGGGTGGGAAGGGGAGCATGGGGTGGGGTGGGGTCATGCATGCATGCGCAGAGCCAAGGCACACAGAAGGGGTCTTGCATTGCTTTTGGCACACAACAACAAAAAGGTTAGCCATCCCTGCCTTAGTCTCGTACGACAAAGGAATACCGTATTTTTCGGAGTATAAGACGCACCCAGGTTTTGAAGAGGCAATTTCTTTTTAAAAGTAGGTAGGTAGATAGCGGGATAGAGAGGGAGAGAAAGAGAGAGAAATACAGTAGGTAGGTAGGAAGAGGGAGAGAGTAGTTAGTTAGTTAGGTAGGTAGGTAGATAAAGAGAGAGAAATGGAGAGAGAGAGAAAGAGAGAGAGAGAAATACAGTAGATAGGTAGGGAGTGGGTAGGTAGGTAGGTAGGTAGGTAGGTAGGTAGGTAGGTAGGTAGGTAGGTAGGGGAATAGAGATAGATAGATAGGTAGGTAAGTAGGGGAATAGAGGTAGGTAGGTAGGTAGGTAGGTAGGTAGGTAGGTAGGGAGAGAGAGAGAGAGAGAAATGGCCCGCATTTTATTCCAATTCCATTTTAAATCACGTTTTATTCCAATTCCATTTTAAATCGTATTTTATTCCAATTCCATTTTATATTGCTTTTATCAAATTGTAGCCAGAATTTGTTTCTAGAACTTTGCACTTTGATATAGCCCAAGGCCTAATCAATAAAGACTCAATGTCAATGCAAGGAAACTACCACCCCTGGGTGGAAATCTAAGAACCATCATCCTAGGCCAATTGTCACAACGGCAATTGCCGTCAACTATTCCTGCAAATTCCGAGAAGGGACAGAATCCCAACATAGATGCTTTTGGAACGAGGGTGAAAAAACATCAGCAAACAATCCGTCTATCAATCAGAGTAGAACTGGAAGGGACCTCGGAGGTCTTCTAGCCCAACCCCTTGTGCAAGCAGGAGACCCTATACAATTTGAGACAAGTGGCCTTTCCAATCTCTTCTTAAGGACGTCCAGAGATGGAGCATCCACAACCTCTGGTGGGAAGCCGTTCCCCTGGTTAATTCATTGTTCTCAAGGTCAGGATGAATTCTCCTTAGTTCTAGGTTGCTTCTCTTCTCGATTAATTTCCATCCGTTATTCCTCATCTTGCCTTCTGGTTGACACTCCCTTTTTTGTGTGGCAGCCCCTCAAATACTGGAATGCTGCTATCGTGTCACCCGTGCTCCTTCTTTTCAAACAAGGAAAACCAACTCCATTAAAGCTAGAGCAGGGGTCTCCAACCTTTGCAACTTTAAGTCTGAAGGAATTCAGCTCCCAGAATTATAAAAGCCCAGTCTAGCGCAATACCAATGAAGAAGAAAAATAACAAAGCTGGCTGGAGAATTCTGGGAGCTGAAGTCCTTCAGACTTAAAGTTGCAAAGGTTGGAGACCCCTGAGCTAGAGAGGCTACGCGCTGATCCCCTCCAGTTAATCCCAAAGATTAAAACATATAATCTCCTCTCTCAGCTTCCAGTTTTAAATCAGCAATTCACTACAGCGTAGCTCTCCTGAAGAACGATATTTGTAAACAAAGAGCTGGAGTATCTCGGGGAATCATCATCCTGCCTAAAGTTCCTAAAAAATAAAAAATAAAAATAAAGTCCCAAAGGGAATGTTTCCGAGGATCAGAGCTGCTCCTAAAATTCAATGCATCGATCCAGAAGACTAATCTTCAGGAGGATGTGAATTACTCAAGTGCCACTAAATGGTGGATGGGCGGAAGATGGAGGATGTGATTAAATCACTGTTGGTATCTCGCATCTCTCTCTCTCTTTTTTTTTCCAAGACAGACTTGCGTCTGGAGACTGCAAATCATTATTGTACTGATGGGCTGAAGGCCAGTGTATATTCCCAGATTTATTTGCAAAAACTGCTAAGCGGTTTTTTTTTGGGAGGGGAAAAAAAAATCTTTTATTAACCTGCCTTCTGCACTCATGCTTACATTAAACCGTAATTCAAACTGGATAAAAGTGCCCTGAGGCATCCCCTAACTTCCCTTTTGGCATTCAGGATCCCTTCCAAAGTTGCAGGTAGAAAAATGATAGCAGCCGATTCTGGGAGGTTTTTCTGGCCCAGTTATTTCTTCGTCTTCATAAATCAAAAGTTATTCCTGGAGCACTTTAAAAAAAAAAAAAAGCAAGCTTGTTCCGGTATTATGAGGCTGCTCAGTCATTCAAAGTTTGCCTCAGCAATTTTAGTCCCCTCCATCTCTCACACTAAAGTATTCTTCCAGAATTTAGCTTCAGTCTTTATTGCATCCATAACCTTTAAAAGGACAAGCTTCAAAAAAATAAAAAAAGGTGGAGAAGGAGACTTCAAATATGTTTTGGCAAGGGGAAAACAAGAGGACATTACTGTTTTCTCTATTAAAATACAAACAGTTCTAAGGCACAGGAATTGTCATGGAGGATTAATTCAATGTGAAAACTCTTTTATCTATCGCTTACTTTTCAAAGTGCCAATGGGTTTATTTTGGCTCTCATTATCCATTGCTAACTTTCTGGAACTATAATACAATAGGAGAGTTGGAAGGGACCTTGGAGGAATACAGTAGCAGAGTTGGAAGGGACTTTGGAGGTCATCTAGTCCAACCCCCTGCCTAGGCAGGAAGCTTTATACCGTTTCAGACAAATGGTTCTCCAACATCTTCTTAAAGACTTCCAGTGTTGGGGCATTCACAACTTCTGGAGGCAACTTCTGTTCCACTGGTTAATTGTTCTAACTGTCGGGAAATTTCTCCTCGGTTCTAAGTTGCTTCTCTCCTTGATTAGTTTCCACCCATTGCTTCTTGTCCTGCCCTCAGGTGCTTTGGAGAATAGCTTGACTCCCTCTTCTTTGGGGCATCCCTTGAGATATCGGAAGGTTGCTAACATGTCTCCCTTAGTCCTTCTTTTCATCAGACCAGACATACCCAGTTCCTGCAACCGTTCTTCCTATGTTTTAGTCTCCAGTCCCCTAATCAACTCTGCAAGGAAACTGAAGAAAACGAAGCAGGAAACCGACAACCTTCCCAGGTCCGGGGGGGTGGAGGCTGGGTCCCCCAACGGTGAAGCAAAATTTCAGTCGCCCTTTGCCTTCAATTGGGGAGTGAATTTGTCCTTTTGAAACCGAGACACTAACACCGCATTCAAGCCGTCTCACGTGGCCCTTGTTTTCGGTTTCCACGTCTAATAGAAAATAGCAACCCTGAGGTGTTCCTGCAATGTAACCTTCCCTACCCTCCAGGCCAAGAAATGCCTCTCCACAAAGGGGTTTTCTAGAAGGAGAAGGGAAATTTTGCACAGGTCCAGTTCCCGGGATTTGATGTCCCTGCCTGGTCGGCAATCGGAAAAACCATTCCGCCAGCAAATGCACAAGCCCTGCTGCTCTATGAGTGAGGGAGTGTGTGTGTGTGTGTGTGTGTGTGTGTGTGTGTGTGTGTGTGAGAGAGAGAGAGAGAGAGAGTAAGGGAGGCAGAGAGAGAAAAACAGAAAGAAAAAAGAGAGAGAGAGAGAAAAGTAAAAAGAGAAAGAGGAGAAAAAGAGAAAGAAAAAGGGAGAGAGAGAGAAAGGGGGAAAGAGAGAGAAAGGGGGAGAGAGAGGGGGGGAAAGGGGGAGAGAGAGAGAGAAAAAAGGGAGAGAAAAAGAAAGAAAAAGGGAGAGAAAAGGGGAAAGAGAAAGGGAGAGACACAGAGAGAAAGAGAAAGGAGAAAAAGAGAGGGAGGGAGGGGAAAAAACAGAAAGAAGAGAGAAAGAGAGAGAAAAGTAAAAAGAAAGAGGAGAAAAAGAGAAAGAAAAAGGAAGAGAGAGAAAAAGAGAAAGAAAAAGGGAGAGAGAGAGAAAGGGAGAGAAAGGGGGAAAGAGAAAGGGAGAGAGAGAGAAAGGGAGAGAGATACAGAGAGAAAGAGAAAGGAGAAAAAGAGAGAGAGAAAAGAGAAAGTGGGAGATAAAGAGAGAGAGAGAGAGAGATAACGGGAGAGAGGCAGAAAGACAGAGAAAGAGAAAAAGAGAGGGAGGGAGAGAGGGAGGGACCTAAACACAGGCATTATATCTTTATTGTCCCAGAAGCTTAGAAGTTTCCCTTTCCTTACCACACTAATAACAACCTTGAGCTTCCATAGCTCAAATAGGATGACAACAGCTTTCCTTTGAATCTAAATAACTGATGAGGCAGGGATGAAGGATGAGTGCTTTAGTTAAAAACAACCACAAACAACAAAGTTTGCCTTAATAGGTTCCTCCCTTCTCTGCCCCCCACAAAAAAAATAATTATACCCCACAAATCATAGAACCAGAATGAGCGTTCTTGCGAGAGACAGAAAATGGTGGTTGCTCTGGATAAAATGATTGGGGAGGAGTGGAGTGTTTAAAAGGCTAGTTTTGAATGAGTGAGTGAATGCGTGTTTGTGTTTGCAAAGAGGAATGAAAGATTCCTAAATTTCAGAATATGTCCTACATTTCACAGAAGACAGATCCTGGGGTTATCTACTGTCAGCTGCGAACCACACAGTGCAGAGTTTACGAGGAGGAAGGAATGCAAACTACACCAAAGCGGGAGAGCCTGTCCTTGCGTTGGGGTTATGGACTGGAAAAGAGAGAAGGGGGAAGTCATGAAGAAATTAAATGCCCCTAGGTGTGATTAGCAGGTAATGAGGAAGAAGGAAGGAACGATCTCGCCACAGGATACGATGCACACAATTACCGCTGAATTCAATGGGGCTTAGTCCCAAGTTAAGTACAAGCCAAACACACGGCTATGTTAAAAATCATATATATCACCACGAAGAGGCAGGCAAAAGTTGAGCTGTGCATTTTTTTTTTAAATCTCCTTTTGCTGTCTGTCTGCATGAAACGCCTTCAGAGGTTATTAAATCGTGCATTAATGTATCGCTGCATTTATAGTGCACTACGGTTACATTGAGAATGCGTATTCAAATATTCTATGATACGCACAGTGTACATATGACTAGAATATCACGCCTGATCTTGCTGCAGAGGGCAATTCTTTAACCAGCCCCCTTTGAAAGCTGTGCTGGTTGCATCTTCTGTTGTTTTAGCGTGAAATCTTATAATCTCCGGAAGCTGCATGGAACTATTTATTAAAAGCAGCTTTTCAATCTTCCCCCTTCCTCGCGTGTGGGGATGTATGGAAACATTATGTGCCTCCTTCGGTGTGGATGCTTCTGTCAAATCAAATGCCAATGCTGTGCGTGTGTGTGGACGTAATGCACACGCAACGCTGCATCTGTGAAGGCTGGGCTGCACATCAACAAAATGCAAAATGGTGACTCTCCCTTGGATGGCAGTGTGTGTGAAATGTCCTGGCTTTCTCTTCTGAATTGCAATCCTATGCAGAGGTTAACACAACCCTGCCCCCTCCTCTGATGCCAATCGCATGCATGTGTAACACAATGCTGTGAAGGCTCTGCCTAATAGCAATCCCTCTTCTTTCTCTCTCTCTCTCTCTTTCTCTCACACACAAATCCCCATGACGCCTCTTTCAGATTGTGCATAGGTAACACAACGGCTGACCTCCCCTCTTAGACAGCAGCCACAGAGTGCTACATTGCACCTGCTCTCTTAGACTATGGGAGAGAGAACACAGCATTGTCTTTTTTTCCCCACAGCAACTCTTGTCTCTTTAATCCATCTCTAGGTGTATATATATATATCACAAACCTGAGTTAATCTGTCTCAGACCTACAATCCCGAGTGTAACAACACTGTGTGTCGGATTGTGCACCGGCAACACAACACTGGTCCTCCTCTCCTGGAGTGTGCATACCAGTCAACGTACCACTTGGCCTTCTCTCCCACACTGTGCATATGTAACACAACACTGAGCATTCTCTCTCTGATGGTGCAGATAAAATACACCTCTTCTCCTAGAAGGGCAATTCTGGGTAGAGAACACAACCTGGAGACTTCTCTCTTTCTCACCCTATTCATCCATCCATGTAAATGTCACACATCTGGGGGAAATTCCTCAGATGGCAACCCTATGGATATAACAATCTTGCAGTTATTCCTTCAGATAGCAATCCCGTGCAGAGAAAACACTGTCCACCTCTCCTTCCATCGTATCTATCCCATCCACCCCACTTTTCTCTCTATGTAAATACTGCACACTTGGGTGCATCTCTTTCAGATTTCGATCCTGTGCAGAGAACCCTACCTACCTACCCTCCCATTCCGTCCCATTTTTCTCTTTATCTCCTTCTATATAAATACAACACAATTGGTGCATCTTTCAGATTGCAATCCTATGCAGACAGAACCGTGCCTATCCGTCTACCTACCCAGCCACCCATCCCATCCATCTATCCATTCCACCCATTCATTTCATCCACCCATTCATTTTATCCCTCCAGTCTATCCATGTATTCCTTCCTTCCTTTCATCCATCTATTCATTCCACCCATCCACAAACCCATTCCATCCATCTATTTCATCCCAACCCATCCATTCTATCTATTTCACTCATTCCATGCATCCTTCCACCATCTATTCCTTCCTTCCTTCCATCCATCTATTCTATCCCATCCATTCCTTCCATCCAGTCTATCTATCTATTCCAATCATTCCACCCATTCCTTTATTTCATCCATCTATTCTTTCCTTCCATCCATTCCTTCCACCCACCCATCCATTCCTTCTATCCATTCTATCTATCTATTCCTCTCATTCCATCCATCCAATCCATCTATTCCATCCTTCCACCCATCCAATCCATCTATTCCAATTATTCCACCCATTCCTTCATTTCATCCATCTATCCATTCCATCCATCCATCCACCCACCATCCATCCTATACCATCCATTCTATCTATTTCACTCATTCCATGCATCCTTCCACCCATATATTCCTTCCTTCCACCCATCTATTCTATCCCATCCATTCTTTCTACCCATTCAATCTATCTATTCCACTCATTCCATCCATCCATCCGTTCTATCCGTCTATTCCATCCTTCCGCCCATCCAATCCATCTATTCCGATCATCCCATCCATTCCTTCCACCCATCCATCTGTTCTATCCCATCCATTCTATCTATCTATTCCACTCATGCCGTCCATCCTTCCATTCTATCCATCTATTCCTTCCTTCCTTCCTTCCACCCATCCAATCCATCTATTCCAATCATTCCACCCATTCCTTCATTTCATCCATCTATTCCTTCCATCCCCCCACCCATTCCATCCATCCATCCATCCTATCCCATCCATTCTATCTATTTCACTCATTCCATGCATCCTTCCTTCCATCCATTCCTTCCACCCATCTATTCTATCCCATCCATTCCTTCTATCCATTCTATCTATTCCACTCATGCCATCCATCCTTCCCATCCGTTCTATCCATCTATTCCTTCCTTCCACCCAACCCACCCACCCACCCACCCAGGCCACTTTCCTCTCCCCCTCCCTCCCTGCAACCCCCACCCTTGGGTGCATCTCCTTGGGGGGGGGGGGGCAACCCTGCGCTTACACCAGCCCTGCACCCCCCCACCACCACCCTGGGAAGAGAGAAAAGACCCAACCTGACGACCTGCAGCCTGCAGAACGACCCTCTCCTCCCCCCCTACCCAACCTCTGCACCTGTCCACCCCCCTCCCCTCCCTCCTCCCTCCCTACAGCCCCCTCCCCCCCTCTCTAGGCGCTTATACCCCACTCACCCCCCCTCCGCCCACAGTATTTGCCTTGCAGCCCCCTCCCCTCTCCCCCTCCCCCTGAGGGGCGGGTGGGGAGACCCCCCTCAAGTCAGGCGAGGCCGCGTCACGTGACAGCCGCTCCCCAAAAGCCGCCCGTCAGGGGAGGCCTTAGGCCGCCACCCCCCACCCCCACCCTCACATCCTTCGCCTCACCTCGGGCAGCGCGGAGGCCGCCGCAGAGCAGCGCCGCCAGGAGGCAGGCCGGGGCCAGCAGCCGCATCTTCGGCGCCTCCAAGGGGGCCCGACGGCGCCCCCGGCCCGACCGCTGACGTCGAGGTTAGGGGGGGACAAAAAAACGAGCGAGGCAGACGGACGGGCGGGCGACCCCCTTCGCTCCGGCGGCCTCCTCCTCCTCCTCCTCCCCCGCCGCCGGCGACGAACTAAGATGGCGGCGCTGGGCGCTCGCCTCTCCTCCCGCACCCGTTGCTAGGCGAGGAAGGGAGGGACCAACGGGGAGCGCCGGGAAAGGGGGGGACGAGGGGCGTACCATCTGCACCAGGGAAGCGGGGGGGGGGAGAGGGAGGAAGGGAGGATGGATGGATGGATGGATGGATGGGAGGGAGGGAGGGAAGGAGAGAGAGAGAGTGAGGGGAGGGGCGGAGCCGCTTCGCTGGAGAGAGGGGAATAACAACGACAACAACAACAACAACAACAATAATAATAATAATAATAATAATAATAATAATAATAATAATAATAATAATAATAATAATAATAATAATAATAATAATAATAATAAAAACAGCAACAACAATAATAGCACTTGGTTGATATGTAGGACTCTGGCAGCAACCCATATCAACCATTCATGTTTAATGAATAAAGTAGATTTTATTTATTTATTAATTTATTTATTTATTTAATTTGATTTGTATACCGCCCTTTCTCCCATAGGGACTCAGGGCGGTGCACAGGGAAAATAAAAGGTACCTTTAAATACAGTCAATAGATAAATTTAAAAGATGATGATGATGATGATGATGGTACTTGGTTGATAACGTAGGATGCTGGCAGCAACCCATATCAACCAGTCATGTTTAATGAATAAAGTAGTAATATTAATATTATTATTAACAACAACAACAATAATAATAATAATTAGCACCAGTCAATAGTATTTGCAGTGCATTTTTAAATATTCAGTTGGCTGAGTTTCATGTTTCATAAATAAAGTTAATAATAATAATAATAATAATAATAATAATAATAATAATAATAATAATAATAATAATAATAATAATAATAATGTGTTGTCCCAATTGTAATTGGAGCCCTTGGAGCAATACCTAAAGGACTACCTCGCTATTTGGAAATTCTAAATTTACCGGACTTGAACAAATAACCACCTTACTTGGAACTGCTTATATCCTCCGACGTTACCTTAACAGTTCCTAGGTCCTTGGTTAGGACTCTTGAGCTACCAACCAGCCCTAAAGGCTGTGAATCTCACCAAAGATTAACCACAGAATAATAATAATAATGTATTAATATTAAAAGCTTCTTCCCCCCCCCCCCTTTTCATTGTTATAGGGGTGGGGATTGGTTAAAACCCCAAAAGAGGAATACAGACCAGTGGTGGGTTTCAATTTTTTTAGAACCTACTCTGTAGGTGTGGCCTATTTTGTGGGCGTGGCTTGGCAGTCATGTGACAGGGTGGGAGTGGCCACCTTTTAAAATGTGGTGAAACTCATTTAACAACGCTCTTGCTTAGCAACCAAAATTTTGGACTCAATTGTGATGATAAATTCTTTCTTCCTTTCTTTCTTTCTTTCTTTCTTTCTTTCTTTCTTTCTTTCTTTCTTTCTTTCTTTCTTTCTTCCTTTCCTTTCCTTTCCTTTCCTTCCCGTTGGGTCACTGGCAGCGGCGGGCCAGATTTACTTCCAGGTACGCCGGTGGAACCCCCTCTCACCGGTTCTCTAAATTTCACCAACCGGCTCTCGCGAGTAGGTGCGAGCCTGCAGAAACCCACCACTGATACAGACCTTCCAATGGGTTTCTAACACCAACCTCATAATAATAATGAGGAAAAGAATTGGAATAGAGAGAGAATTCAGAATAGAGCTGGAAGGGACCTTGGAGGTCATCTAGTCCAGTATTGTATTTGGTTGGCCTTGCTTCTACACCCTACGTAGGAAAAAAAAATTGGAAAGCAATGCTCTTTTTCTTTTTCCTTTCCTTTCCTTGTAACCCACTGAGGTCAACTGCCGGAATAAATGACCAATAACAAGTAGGTGGAATTTGCAATTGGGACAAATTCTCCAGGATGGAGAGCGAGACACAAAGAACAATGCACAAAGACTAGACTGGAGGGAAAGAACGTTAAATATTTGGTTTTGAACTCCTAGGAAATAACAGGCAGTGATCCAAAACTTCCTGGGTTGTTGACGTATTTGTGGCGACTGACTCTCTGTGGTCCTTCCTTTACTGACGGCATAAGAGAGGGCCGAGCGGAATGCCTGTGGCTAAACGAAGCGGCCGTTAAGGGCGTTGTGTCTGATTTTACAACCAGGGTTGTTCAGCGAATCACCACCGTGAATTGTGTTCCGGTGCTTCTGGCAAAACCCAAGTGCTTCCCAAGCATTAAAAATTTGCAGGCGCCAACCTGAGTCGGTCACTAGAACGAGAGTTTTAATCTTCTAAGCTTTCGGACCGATGCTGCAGCCCGTTCCTCGGGAAATGTTAACTTTGAGTACATTCTGCTAAAGAGAAGATCCCTGGGGATGGATCCCAGCACGAGTCCGAAAGCTCGGAAGACTGAAACTGTTCTGACCTAGTCTTCCCCAAAAAGCATGAGGCAGATTCCTGGTCCCGACAAAACCCCTCTCCTTCACATTCAGCCAAGGCCTGGCAAACAGTCTTTCAAAGGAGTATTTATGCCCACAGACCTTATCTAGCTTGGAAAGCTGCCATGTAAATATTTTCCAAACGCAGTGCAGTGCAAGGAAAGACTGGGCACAGAGTCTCTGGGATTCACAGGCAGATCTCCACGCTCCTGAAACGAATGAACAAACGAACAAACAAATGGTCTCCTGCAAACTCCACTCCCCTTCCGCTCCTCTTTTATTTCCTCTGGGAGGGGCCATTCATCGTCCACCTGTGGCCGTACTCCCAAGTCAGCCCCGGTTCTTTAGCTGTTCCCTTCATCTGGCAACTCTGCGCCTGCGCACACTGGGAACAGGCTCCACATGTTCTTCTGCCTCACTGAGTTCCGACTCCGAAGGCAGCTGATAACTGGCGTATGGCCCTGGCTCCCTCTCTGCCTTCGACATCAGAGCCTTCCCCAGGGATTTTAACGGGATAGTTTTTAGCACAGGGTGTAATTTAATATAGTTTTAATGTATTTATGTATTTATTGTGATGTATTGTATTTTTATATTTGCCTGTGCACCGCCCCGAGTCCCTTTGGGGAGAGGGGGCGGTTAATAAGTCGAATAAATGAATGAAATGAATGAATGAATGAATATATGCTATAGGGCAATGCACACCAAGACAACTAGGCACAAGGACAGTTTTTCCCCTGAATGCCATCACTCTGCTAAAGAAATAATTCCCTCACCACTGTCAAACTATTCACTAAGGCTGCATTACTATTATTAGTCTTCTCATCGTTCCTATCACCCGTCTCCTCCCATGTATGACTGCAGGACTGTAACCGTTGATTGTATCAATACAATAGCAGAGTTGGAAGGGACCTTGGAGGTCTTCTAGTCCAACCCCCTGCGTGGGCAGGAACCTTATACCATTTCAGACAAATGGCTATCTAACATCTTCTTAAAGACTTCCAGGGTTGGGGCATTCACAACTTCTGGAGGCAAGCTGTTCGAGAGGTTAATTGTTCTAACTGTCAGGAAATTTCTCCTCAGTTCTAAGTTGCTTCTCTCCTTGATTAGTTTCCACCCTAATTGCTTTTTGTCCTGCCCCCAGGTGCCTTGGAGAATAGTTTGACTCCCTCTTCTTTGTGGCACCCTCTGAGATATCAGAAGACTGCTATCATGTCTCCCCTGGTCCTTCTTTTTATTAAACTAGACATACCCAGCTCCTGCAACCGTTCTTCATATGTTTTAGCCTCCAGTCCCCTAATCATCTTGGTTGCTCTTCTCTGCACTCTTTCCAGAGTCTCCACGTCTTTTCTATATCGTGGCGACCAAAACTGTATGCAGTATTCCAAGTGTGGCCTTCCCAAGGCACTATACAGTGGCATTAACACTTCACGTGATCTAGATTCTATCCCTCTGTTTATGCAGCCTAGAACAGCCCTAAAAGAAATCTTGGACAGCAGTGATTCACATGTCCTCGTTGTAAAATGCCTTGGTTATTTCCCATGTTTTCCGATTCTCCCGCAGAGAATAACAAAATTTGAAAGCTTTCCCATCCTAGCACAGCAGTTCAAGTCTTTCTGAATATCTTCTGAATAGCTTGCCCCGTCCTCCACCTCTTGTCTATTTTTCGGTTGGCAGTTTTCTCTGTGTATAAAATCACATTAACCCTCAAAGCCTCTGAGCAATTTATTTCCTTGAGCCTGTCAGAAGGCAAGAGAGAGGGGGGGGGGGGGGGGAAGCGTTCGATTGCATAAATAGGTAATCATATTAATAATGGAAGAGTCCGCAGCCTTGCCAATAGCAGATTGTCAGTAAGGGAGCCCAACGCAGGAAGAAGAGAATGGGGCTAAATTAGGGTAGACCTCCAACCCAAGCAGCGTCTGAAGATGCTGCCACAATTTGGGAGTTTTGCAGGGTTTTTGATGACTGCCCACCCCATCTCGCCGGAAGGCAAACCCAAAATCCATCAGCTGCCTTTTGCAAAATCGGAAAAGACGGGAGAGAGAGAGACTATGCTTAAGAAGCCTCTGGGGAGTTATTGTTTCCAAGCTTGAGTTTTATTTTTAAATCGGGCACGTGGGCCTGCTTTGCACCAAGGGGAGGGCGATATCCCTCCAGGCGGGGCTGTTTTTAACATGAAGTGGGTGGGGGGAAGAAATCGATGGAACTGATCGTTTCCTGGCCAACAACTTGCATCTCTTGACCTCCAGAAGGGGGGGGAAATCCCTTTTATTAAGAGAGAGACAGAGCGAGAGAGATTCATGGCCAGAGAGGGGCAGTGGGGGAGAGTGGGTGGATCACTTTGGGGGGCACCCTTGGGCATGCTGTCCCGGGCGAGGTGCGGATGGGCGGCAGGAAGTATGGGTTAAATAAAGGCGTGGCAACCTCTTTGGGGCAGCCCCGGGCGCGACGTTTTCTATCCAAATATATATTTATTATTTATACTGTTTCCATCGTCCCTTAAAATATTAATATCTAGCGTTGCCTGGGTATTTATTTATAGGGGGGGGGGGAATCAGTGGTGGGTTGCTAACCGGTTTACTACCGGTTTCCTCGTGCTTCTAAGCATGCGCAGAAGCGTCTGGGCGGGTGGGCGGAGGCACTACCCCAACCCGCCTCTGGGGAAAATGTCCGTACCAAATGTAATTCCTAATGTTGGATTTTTCCCCCTTACCAGAGGGAGCTGCCTTGTGGAGTACTGTGAAGCCGTTACCGTGGCAACTCCACTGCGCTGCACAGTAGGCGCCATTTTACGGCAGTACAGTAGAAGCCATTTTAAGGCACAACAGGCTGTATCTTAACAGAACACACATCCTAAGGGGTGTTAGGGGGTGTCTTACCCGCACAGTATTTGTTTCCAGAGAGTAAGTCATCTCTGTGCCAAGTTTGGTTGAAATTGCTCGGGGCGTTCCAAAGTTGTGCTGGAACACACACATACACACACCCATTGAGAGAGAGAGAGAGAGAGAGAGAGAGAGAGAGAGAGAGAGAGAGAGAGAGAGAGAGAGAGAGAGAGAGAGAGAGAGAGAGAGAGAGAGAGATAGATAGAATCTATATTCTATATCGCCGGCAGTCTTCCCTCTTGCTCTGCAGTGGTATACTGCTCTTGGACATGGAAGCTGCCTTTCACCATGTTGGCCTCTTTCTCTCTCTCTGCTTCTCTCCCTCTGTGTGTCTCTCTTTCTCTTTCTTCCTATCTCTGTGTTTCTCTCCCACCCTCCCTGTGTCGATGTGTCTTTTTCTCTATCTCTCTTTCTCTCTCCCTCCCCCCTCCATCTATGTGTCTTTCTCTCTCCCTCCCTCCGTGTCTTTCTCTTTCTCTCTCTCTCCCTCCATCTGTCTTTCTCTTTCTCTCTCCTTCCCTCCCTCCATGTGTCTTTCTCTTTCTCTCTCTTTCTCTCTCCCTCCCTCCGTCTATGTGTCTTTCTCTTTCTTTCTTTCTCTTTCTCTCTCCCTCCCCTCCCTCCATCTCTGTATGTCTTTCTCTCTCTCTCTCTCTCTCCGTCTGTGTCTTTATCTTTTTCTCTCTTTCTCTCTCCCTCCCCCCTCCATCTATGTGTCTTTCTCTCTCCCTCCCTCCGTGTCTTTCTCTTTCTCTCTCTCCCTCCGTCTGTCTTTCTTTCTCTCTCCCTCCCTCCATCTGTCTTTTTCTCCCTCCCTCCCTCCCTCCATCTATGTGTCTTTCCCTTTCTCTCTTTCTCTCTCCCTTCCCTCCCTCCATCTCTGTATGTCTTTTTCTCTTTCTCTCTCTCTGTCTGTGTCTTTCTCTTTCTCTCTCCCTCCCCACTCCATCTGTGTCTTTCTCTCTCCCTCCCTCCGTGTCTTTCTCTTTCTCTCTCTCCCTCCATCTGTCTTTGTTTCTCTCTCCCTCCCTCCGTGTCTTTCTCTCTCTTTCTCCCTCCCTCCCTCCGTCTGTGTCTTTCTCTCTCTCTCTCCCCTCCCTCCATCTCTGTATGTCTTTTTCTCTTTCTCTCTCTCTGTCTGTGTCTTTCTCTTCTCTCTTTCTGTCTCCCACCCTCCCTCCGTCTGTCTTTCTCTTTCTCCCTCCCTCCATGTATCTTTCTCTTTGTCTCCCTCCCTCTATGTGTCTTTCTCTTTCTCTCCTTTCCTCCCTCCGTCTATGTCTTTCTCTTTCTCTCTTTCTCTCTCCCTCCCTCCATCTCTGTGTGTCTCTTTTTCTCTTTCTCTCTCTCTCTCCCTTCCTCCCTCTGTCTTTCTTTCTGTCTTTCTCCCTCCCTCCCTCCGTGTCTTTCTCTTTCTCTCTCCGTCTATGTGTGTTTCTCTTTCTCTCCCTCCCACTCTCTATGTGTCTTTCTCTCCCTCCCTCCATCTGTCTTTCTCTTTCTCTCTCTTTCTTTCTCCCTCCCTCCCTCCGTGTCTTTCTTTCTCTCTCTCTCCGTCTATGTGTCTTTCTCTTTCTCTCCCTCCCTCTCTCTATGTGTCTTTCTCTTTCTCTCCCTCCCTCCCTCCATCTGTCTTTCTCTTTCTCTCTCTCTCTCTTTCTCCCTCCCTGTCTGTGTCTTTCTTTCTTTCTCTCTCCCTCCCTCCCTCCCTCCGTCTGTCTTTCTCTTTCTCTCTCTCTCCGTCTATGTGTCTTTCTCTTTCTCTCCCTCCCTCTCTCTGTCTTTCTCTCCCTCCCTCCCTCCATCTGTCTTTCTCTTTCTCTCTTTCTTTCTCCCTCCCTCCGTGTCTTTCTCTCTCTCTCTCTCTCTCCGTCTTTGTGTCTTTCTCTCCCTCCCTCTCTCTATGTGTCTTTCTCTTTCTCTCCCTCCCTCCATCTGTCTTTCTCTTTCTCTCTTTCTTTCTCCCTCCCTCCCTCCGTGTCTTTCTCTTTCTCTCTCTCTCCGTCTTTGTGTCTTTCTCTTTCTCTCCCTCCCTCTCTCTATGTGTCTTTCTCTTTCTCTCTCTCCCTCCCTCCCTCCATCTGTCTTTCTTTCTCTTTCTCCCTCCCTCCCTCCGTGTCTTTCTCTCTCTCTCTCTCTCCGTCTATGTGTCTTTCTCTTTCTCTCCCTCCCTCCCTCTTTCTCTTTCTCTCTTTCTTTCTCCCTCCCTCCGTCTGTGTGTCTCTTTTTCTTTCTCTCTCTCTCTCCCTCCCTGTGTCTTTCTCTCTCTCTCTCTCCCTCTCTCCCTTCATCTCTCTGAATGTGTCTCTTTTTCTCTTTCTCTCTCTCTCTCTCCATCCATCCCTCCCTCTCCAGATTACCTCTGTGGGCTGCCTGAAGAGGTTGCAGACAAATCGAAAAAGCACAAAATACTTTCCCTTGACCTTTTGGAGAGGCAGGAATTCTCAGCCATCAGGCTGATAGCTCTCCCATGAAAGGAGAGCAGCAGCAGAAAATTCGATCAGAGCGTGACAACTAAGAGAGAAAATGCCTCCGGATGTAGACGGTGGGTATGTGCGTTTGAGTGAGAAACAGCATCTCTAAACGCAACTTGACCTTCATGGTATTTTTTTCCTCCACCGAGGAACCTCACTTGTGTTGCCGACTGCAAAACTACTTAAGGACTGAATGGAACAACCAGCGGAGAGCGAGATATCCTACCCTCTCCTTTAGAAACACCAGCTGTAAGGTTCTAGTCTCCTTGCATTTTAACGTGCTTTCGAACGGCTAAGTTGGCAGAAGCTGGGACAAGTCACGGGAGCTCCCTCCGTTACGCGGCGCTGGGGATTCGAACTGCCGACCTTTTCCGATCGACAAGCTCAGCATCTTAGCCACTGAGCCAGCTCTGTGAACTCTCTGTGGCATCGGTTTTGATGCCGCCTGGGCATATGGAGCTAACGTAGGCATGATGAGTCAGCTCCACAATGGATAGGGCTTTCGGCTGGGACAGGTAGAGGGAAAAGGATGCTGCGCTAGGAGGAGACTCTATGGTGGGGGAACCGGACTTCCGGTTGGCAGGGGAATAAAGGATGCTTGTGCTAGGAGGAGACTCTATGGTGGGGGAACCGGACTTCCGGTTGGCAAGGGATAAAGGTGCTGCGCTAGGAAGAGACTCTATGGTGGGGGAACCGGACTTCTGGTTGGCAGGGGATAAAGGATGCTGCGCTAGGAGGAGACTCTATGGTGCTGGAACCGGATTTCTGGTTAGCAAAGGGATGCTGCGCTAGGAGGAGACTATGGTGGGGGAACCGGACTTCCGGTTGGCAGGGGATAAAGGATGCTGCGCTAGGAGGAGACTCTATGGTGCTGGAACTGAACCTCCGGTTGGCAGAGGAAAAGGGAGGCTGCTCTAGAAGGAGACTCTATGGTGCTGGAACCAGACTTCCGGTTGGGAAAGGGATGCCGCGCTAGGAGGAGACTCTATGGTGGGGGAACCGGACTTCCGATTGGCAGGGGATAAAGGATGCGCTAGAAGGAGACTCTATGGTGCTGGAACTGAACTTCCGGTTGGCAGAGGAAAAGGGAGGCTGCTCTAGAAGGAGACTCTATGGTGCTGGAACCGAACTTCCGGTTGGCAAAGGGATGCTGCGCTAGGAGGAGACTCTATGGTGGGGGGAACTGGACTTCCGGTCAGCTCCAGAATTGAACGGCGGGGCTTCCGGTTAAGACTCTTTTGAGTGTTTCAGGTTGCCGACCCCTGTGCTAGATAATCCTATAATGTCCTGGAGGGCCATGTCTTCATCCCATCACCCTGGAGCTGAAGGTCTAATTGTCTCGTAGATAAGCTGGCCCGGTCCTTCTCCAAGGGCACCAAATATCTGCTGGGGTGAGGGAGAGGGCAGGGAGCCGAAGCTCTGAGTTTCTGTCTCCCTTAAGATTCCTCTTTCTCTTTCAGTGGGAAAATAATATTTCGCCTTTTTATTATTTTATTCTTCTAGGAGAGGAGTGGGCGCTCAGTTTCTACAGCTCTCGCGAGGCCGAAGCTGGTGGGGAACCACACCCACCGCTCAAATCCCTTGCCTTTTCCCCTGCACAGCTCTGCCTGGAGGGGAGATTTACTCCGTTGTGGGTGTGAATTGATTCCCTGCTGCTAATTCGGAAAAGAGCATAAACGCCAGGGGGACGCCATCCTACAGCCCCGGACTGAGCCTTCCATTCGGCTCTGTTATTAGCGTTATGCGCCTTTTATTCCGATGGCATATTAATTGCCTCCTTTGCTCGGCGGCTTATTAGTACAATTATAGGCCTTTTCTCCCCATTCTTCAACCGACCTGCCTTGCCTCCTTGTTGTTTTCTTCCCCAAGAGGTTCGGTATTCAGCGTAGCGTTATGATTAATGAAGGAATGATGCAAGGCCTCAACAAGGACATTTTTCCTTGCAGAGAGGAGCTAACAAATTCGCCGTAAAATTACATAAAAAAGCAATGATTCTGTTGTTCTGACCCAGGCTTCTTCCCAAGAGCAGGAAGCCAACGCCTGGTCCCGAAAAAACCCCCTTTTATTAATTGACTGTGAATTCTGCTCCTTCACCTCCAGCAAAGTCTTTCGAGGGAGGATTTACGGTCACAGACCTTATCTGGCTTGGAGAGCTGCCAGGCCCATATCTGCAAAACTTTTGGCAAGGAGTCTCGGAGAGCCACAAACCAATGAAGTGAACTAATTCCCTCCTGCAAACTCCACTCCCCTGTCGCTCCTCTTTTATTTCCTCTGGGAGGGGCCATTCATCGTCCGCCTGTGGCCTTCCTCCCAAGTCGACCCCTGTTCTTTAGTTGTTCCCTTCGTCTGGCATGCGCACACTGGGAACAGGCTCCAGCTGTTCTTCTGCCTCACTGATGTCTGACTCCGAAGGCAGCTGATAACTGTCAGAGGGCCCTGGCCCCCTCTCTGCCTACGACACAAAGCCCTCCTCAGAGCCTTCCCCAGACTCCAGAACCGGGCCATCTTCCTCCCCAACCTCCTCACCGTCTGAATCTTCTGCCAGCTTTGCTGGCCGCTGGTGGGCCACAAAAGTCTTCGCATTTGCAGGCTTGATATAATTGTAATTAAATTTAAATCAGTTAGAAGAATGCTCCTTTCGGCCAGGAAGTCCAGCCCACTGCTGAATCCTGGATCCCGGTGAAATGAAATGATCCATGTGAAAGAATCTCGAACGAGGGTCGTTGGTGCTGAGCACTGATTGTGTTACCTAGCTGGATAATGAAACACCTGGGAAGAGAGCACCAAGGACCCCATAGTTCTCCTCCTCCTCCTCCTCTGCAAATCCCACTCCCTTCTAGCATCGATGATGTTACCTAGCTGGGTAATGAAACGTCTGCAAGAAAACAGCCAAGTTAGAGAGCATCAAGGACCCCTTGGGTCAACCCTAAGCAACAGATATTCGTAGGAAGAACCATGGATTAAACCGTCAACTAATCTTGATTTATTAGAACTTTTATGTCCCGTTTTTACCCTCCCCAGTTTCGTGTGAGTGCATCAGAAGTGCCTCATCCTTTAAGGCAGGGGTCTCCAACTTTTGCAACTTTAAGTCTGAAGGACTTCAGCTCCCAGAATTCTCCAGCCAGCTTTGTTATTTTTCTTCTTCATTGGTATTGCGCTAGACTGGGCTTTTATAATTCTGGGAGCTGAAGTCCTTCAGACTTAAAGTTGCAAAGTTTGCCCACCCCTGGGCTAATGCAAAGCTGGTTTTTTTAAAAAGCTGCCATCCTATCTGGTAGCTGAAGTCCTTCAGACTTAAAGTTGCAAAGGTTGGAGACCCCTGCACTAAAGAATTTTCTTAGTTGTAAATATGAGCCAGCGTCGTTAAGCCGTGCGGGCGTTTCAAACCATCTCATGTCTGCTAAGAATATCTCTTTTAAAAATGCTGGGTCTATCATTGAAGAGTTTACTTGAGCCGTGTTGGATGGTTAATAAGCCTCTCTAGCTCAGGGGTCTCCAACCTTTGCAACTTTAAGTCTGAAGGACTTCAGCAAAGCTGGCTGGAGAAGTCTGGGAGCTGAAGTCCTTCACACTTAAAGTTGCAAAGGTTGGAGTCCCCTGCTTTAAGGGGAACAGAGAGATAATCTTCCCAAGGGAGCAACAGAAATGAAAGCCCGTCAGGTGGATAAAATAGCATTGCAAGAGGAGGAGGAGGAGGAGGAGGAGGAAGGGAAGGGAAAAATGGCCAGCCAAAATCCGGCATCACGCGCTGCCTAGAAAAACACCATCTGGGATTGTTCGATCTGGTTCCTTTTAAGGAATTGGCTCCCTGCCAAGCTCATGGGGGAGAACAGCGCGAGAGAGCAGAGAAACAAATCTTTCTCGCCCACCCGCCATGACGAGGCCCCCGTTGGAAATGGCAGCCCGGCTTAATTTGCTGCCCCTGAAAACATCTGGCAAGCGGCACACGCAATGTGTGGAGACGGAGGCGGGTGGGTGGGTGGAGGGGGTTTCAAAGGGATCCACCTGGGTCAGGGAAGGCGCCCCTTGAGGATAGGAAGAGGGAGTGGAAGATTGGACCCTGGGTGTGGGTGTGGGGTTGCAAGATCTTGAACTTTCCAATGGGTGGGGAATTTTTTTTTCTTTTTTCTTTTCTCTCTTTTTTGTTTCTGTTATAATTTTGCACCAGTGAAGTTAAAACCAATTTCATTGTAATTTTAGTACAATGACAATAAAGATGATGATGATGATGATGATGATGATGTGGAGACTCTGGAAAGAGTGCAGAGAAGAGCAACAAAGAGGATGAGGGGACTGGAGGCTAAAACATATGAAGAACGGTTGCAGGAACTGGGCATGTCTAGTTTAATAAAAAGAAGGATTAGGGGAGACATGATAGCAGTCTTCCAATATCTCAGGGATTGTCACAAAGAAGAGGGAGTCAAACTATTCTTCAAGGCACCCGAGGGCAGAACAAGAAGCAATGGGTGGAAACTAATCAAGGAGAGAAGCAACTTAGAACTGAGGAGAAATTTCCTAACAGTTAGGACAATTAATCAGTGAAACAACTTCTGAAGTTGCCTCCAGAAGTTGTGAATGCCCCAACCCTGGAAGTCTTCAAGAAGATATTGGATAGCCATTTGTCTGAAACGGTATAGGGTTTCCTGCCTAGGCAGGGAGTTGGACTAGATGACCTCCAAGGTCCCTTCCAACTCTGCTATTGTATTGTATTGTATTGTATTAGAAGCATCTTGTTCAGGCAACGTGGCTCTCTGCCAATTGCTGACGGTCCCAAAACTGGAAGGTGAACGATACAAATGAGAGAGAGAGAGAGAGAGAGAGAGAGAGAGACAATTTCAAACGAGCGTAAAGAGGAAATTGTGGGAAGAGGAGAAACACACTCCCAAGATCTCCAAAAGACGGCTGAGGTGGCCGGGGATGGGTGGCTGCGATGCCGAGGCCTTTAAAAGGCTGTCTGGTTAAATTAGGATCTAGTCTCTCGCCTCGGCAAAAAATGGGTGAGCTTATACAAACGCTGCAGGAGGGGGGAAAGGCCTGTGAGGTTTTCAAATCCCCACAAAGCAGCGTTTAGAAATGCCAGCGTTATAAAACCAGGGGCAGGGGGAATGAAAGCAAAGCCCCATTGCAAAGATCCCCTCTCCCACTCCCTTGATTGTGCTGTGTGAAAAGATGGACCCATGGATAATTCCTCCCCCCCTTTTTTTGGTATCAAGGGATCGCGTGGGTCTGTCTCATGGTACAGCAAGTTTAAAATAAGGGAAGCTTGAGGTGCCGCTCTTATTAGTTTATGGCCTGAGGATGCAAAAAGGGAGGAGCCCAACAGCTTTGGGGAAGAATAGAACAGAATGAGTGTCGGAAGGGACCTTGGAGGTCTTCTAGTCCAACCCTGATCAGGAAGGAAACCCTATACCTTTTCAGACAAATGGTTGTCTAACGTTTTCTTCAAAACGCCCAGTGTTGGAGGATTCACAACTTTAACCATTGTAACTCTCTCTACATGGGGCTCCCCTTGAGGTGCACCCAAAGACTTCAGCTGGTCCAGAATGCAGCCGTGCGAGCAATAATGGGGACCGCAAGGTATACCCACATAACACCGCTCTTGCGCGAGCTGCACTGGCTGCCTGTCGTCTTTCGGGTGCGCTTCAAGGTGCTAGTTATCATCTTCAAAGCGCTCCATGGCTCGGGACCTAGCTATCTGCAGGATCGGATCCTGCCCCATATATCCTCACGGCCAATTCGCTCCCACAGAGAGGGACTTCTCCGGGTGCCGTCCACTACACTTTGTCAGCGGGCGACGCCCAGGGGAAGGGCCTTCTCTGTGGCGGGCCCAGCCCTCTGGAACGACCTTCCCACCGACATTAGAACAACCACGGACCTCCGCTCCTTCCGTCAGAAATTAAAAACACACTTTTTCCGTTTGGCCGGCCTAGGTTAGTCTCTACCTTTAGGGTTTGGGATTATTAGTTTTAATTAATGGGAATTTTAGTGCAGGGACAATTGAATTGAGTTTAATTTGGTTTTTAACTTAGTGTATTTATTGTATATGTATTTTATGCGTTTTAATTTTTTCCCTGTACACCGCTCCGAGTCCCCGTCGGGAGAGGACGCGGTTTATAAAAATAAAATTATTATTATTATTAATCCACTGGTTAATTGTTCTGTCAGGAAATTTCTCCTCAGTTCCAAGTTGCTTCTCTCCTGGATTAGTTTCCACCCATTGCTTCTTGTCCTACCCCTCAGGTGCCTTGGAGAATAGCTTGACTCCCTCTTCTTTGTGGCACCCTCTGAGATATTCGAAGGCTGCTATCATGTCTCCCCTGGTCCTTCTTCTCATCCCGAGGAAAATATAAACTCATCCAGTCTCATAGGAGACACATCAGTTTCCCCAAAATACTCCAAGAAGGCAGAGGATGAGGTGAAAAGGAAAAAGTGATCCAAATAAACTGAAGCTTTGGTCATGCTTTTGGACCAATTTTTTTTTTTTAAAAAAAAGCCATTTCCCACCCCTTTCCGCAATTAAAAGTCAACGGATTATGATGGATTCCGTTTTGACCAGCTTTATCAAAAAACTTAAGACGTAACAGGATAATGGAATTGGAAGGGACCTCGGAGGTCTTCTAGTCCAACCCCCTGCTTAAGCAGGAAACCCTCTACCATTCCAGACAACTAGCTGCCCAATCTTTAAAACTTCCAGCAATGGAGCAACGGCGATTTCTGGTGGCAAGTTGTTCCACTGGTTAATTGTTTTGTTAGAAAGTTTCTCAATTCGGGGTTGCTTCTCTCCTCGATTCATTCCCATCCATTGCTCCTTCTGGTGCTTTGGAGAATAGCTGGACCCCCTCTTCATTACGGCAGCCCTTCGAATATTGGGACACTGCTATCATGCGCCCCGTGTCCTTCTTCTCACTAGCCATGCCCAGTTCCTGCAACCATTCTTCATGTGCTTTATCCCCCAGGCCCCTAATCACCTTGGCACTCTCATCTCGCAATGCAAATTGCTGGCTGGCTGCCGGGGAGGGAGGGAGCCAAGAGGGCCTTTTGTAGGGAGAAAAGAGGCAGAGCAGAGGGAAAAAACCCAAGAGGTGTACGTGCGCATAAGAACGTGGAGCAAGCAACGAGGGGTTTGCAGGTTGCAAGAGTCCTGCACTCTCGCCTGTTCAACATCTAAAAGGTAATTGTGGGGTCTTGCGGAGCCAATGCTCACAAACAAAGGTTTTGCTATGTCGGAAGGGCAGTGGTGGGATTCAGCCGGCTCACACCTATTGGGGAGAACCGGTTGTTAACTTTCTCAGCAGTTGGGAGAACCAGTTGTTGGAAGAAATCTCATTTTGGTTCCCCCCCCCCCCCCAACCCAACTTTACAGGGCTAATCCTGTACGGAAGGCAGGAAGGAAACATTCTGGTGTTGTTTTCAGCCTCATCTTTGTTGCCCTGCTTACAGAAACTGCCTCTCCGGTTAACCCCTATTACACTGTTAACAGCTAAGGCGAAGCGCCCATCAACCTGAGTGACGTTGAGTTGGCCACACCCTCCCAGTCACATGACCACCGAGCCACGCCTACCCAGCTGGTCATTAGTGTAGAGAGTTGTTAAATTACTGTATTTTTCAGAGTATAAAGATAAACCTTTCACTCCCCTAAAGGAGCATGGAAATGGTGGTGCGTCCTATACATCGAAAACAGCCATTTTTGGCCTCCTGAAGCCGTCTTCCCGCATCCCATTTTTGCAAAAAATGGGCCACTTTTGCAAAAAATGGGCCATTTTTCACAAAAACAGAGGCGTGTTTGCCTCCCTCAAGCCCCCAACAGCACTCTGCAGGCTCCTGCAGGGCGGGGAGAAGGCAAAAATGCCCCCGTTTTTGTGAAAAATGGCCCCTTTTCTCCCAAAACAGGGGCTTTTTTGCCTTCCCCCAGCCCTGCCGAAGTCTATAGAGTGCTCTTGGGGGCTGAGGGAAGACAAAACCTTTTTTTTTCTTACTTACCTCTTTGAAATCTTGGTGCGCCTTATACACCGGTGCGTCTTCTGGTCCGAAAAATATGGTATTTGACTCCCACCACTGGGCTCCAGGTCTTCTGCCCTCTTCCCCCATCCCCAACGCCCAGTAAATCCTGCTTTGGTTATCAAGGAGCACATAAAAAACAAGATACACAGGAAAGCTCTTAAAACTGTATTTTCCCACCCTGTTCGAGGTACATTTTAGCCCTCCAGAAAGTTTTATACAGACCAGGAAACACGCACTTTGCTTTTCTTAGCCGAGCACCCCACAGCCTGTAGCCACATCGCCTAGTCAACCCATCCAGATGCCAGATTGAGCCTCAAATGGGCTTTCTCGAAGACCATTTCACCCTTCCACCCCAGAGGACATTTATACTGTTGGCAACGATCCTGGGTTGGCACCAAGATGTTTGGCATCTCATCCCTAAACAACACAGAAGGACAGGGACTGGGGAAAAGGGCTGGGGCAGAGCGAGTCGCCTTTTTCAACGGCTTTACAAACGGATTTTTGGGAATGGGACGCCTGCAGCCGGCAGGACAGATTTCGAGGGACAATGCATCCACGGGATTAGGAGCAAATGATGAAAAGAGAGCGTAATTGTGTGTGTGTGTGCGTGTGTGTGTGTGTATGTGTGTAGCTTATTGGAAGAGCACCTTGGAAGGATATTTAAAAAAAAAAAAGTTAACGAAACAAACAAAGAGCACCAGGGCGATGGTGGAACAGAAGTTGCTCCTGACCATAAAACCACAGTCCAAATTGTACCATTTATTGAAAAAGGAAGGTTTAGACACAAACATCGGTTTGATTTTCCGGGGAAAGACAAAATTCCCTAGAACGCAAGGAAGAAAATCTGGAGTCCCTGCCGTGTTGGAAATTAAGTATAACCTGGAAAAAGAATTTTTTTTCCCTTTTCAAAAGGAAAAAGCCTTTAAAAAAAAAAAAAACAACAACCCAAAATCCAATTTTCTAGAGGAACTTACAATTTGAAAAGGTAAAATTATATTTATTGTTGCTTTCACCATTAGCGCCCAAGAAATGAAGCTTAGGTTGTCCACACACACACACACACCCCGGCTAATCGATTCTCATTTTCTCCTAGGCTAGGGATGTCTGGACTTCAACTCCCAGGATTCCCCAGTCTGCAACGCTGCCTTCCTGGAAGGAAATATGTGAATGAAGGAGCTTTTGGGAACTTAATACTCTAGTTTATAACTAATACTGTGAATTGGTTCTACCACCTTGGAGCCGTTGAGAGTAGATCTTAATTTCTCCCGCAGAAACAAGCTCAGGGATTAAGATCAAAGAGCTACAGCAAAGCCGGCAGAGTGTCAGCAAATTTCCTTTCGAGCGCAAATGTGGTGTCTTGATTTTTTTTTTTTTTTAAATTGGAGATTCACCATCTCAATTCTGGGCTTTTTGCGCGCTTCCTTTCAGCCTGAAGACACACACACACACCCCGCCAATAAAAATTTCTGAGTGGCCGCAGCCACGGATGGGTGGATTTTGCCACCGGCTGAACATTGGCCCTTTAACGCTGGCTTCTTCCAAAAGTCAAAGGCAAGGTTATAATAAATAAAAGCCCAAGATCTGCCTCTCCGACCGCCTCCAGAAAGGGCAAAAGCGGTCGCTAAAAATACACAGATTTCCCCTCCGTCCTCCCCCACCCCCCACCCCTCAGATTCCTGCAAAAGAAAAAACACAGATCTCAGCAAAACATCTACAAGCCTTGTCCACCCCCAGGCCTCCTCTTCCGGTCGCCCACGACCAAGCCCCAATCCAAAAACACACCAACGTGACCTATATAAGCAATGGAGCCTGAAGGCTTGGCAAGTGGGGACCTCAGCAACCATTCATTAAAAAGGCAAAAAAAAAAGAAAGAAGAGAATTGCAAACTTGAACACGAGGGGGGCGGGCGGGGGGCTGTCACGTTTTCTTCCTTTGACATTTGCCAATCGGTTCGCTTTTTACGGGTGGAGGTGGTGGGGGGCGGGCGAGCCAATCGTAAAGGCATTCCCGGAGTCATCCTGGATCGGCGACGAATGTAAGGGGGCCAAAAGAATGGGGGAAGAGAAGAACCAAGGGGGCGGGGAGGCTGATGAGATGAGAAGGCAAGAGATTTTTAGAGCAGGGGACGCTTATCGTGGGGGACGGGGGACGGGACACCGACTTTAGGAGAGGGCAAAGGGACCGAGTGGGGTGCCCTGTCATCTTCCTTCGAACCTGCCCAGCGCTTCGCTTGCCCCCTTTTCCAGTTCTAGGTAGCACAAGAGAGGCCTTCGTGGTTACTGTCTTCGGTCTTCGGTCTCTGATCTGGAAAATGCCATCACACCGTCCTCAGCACCTGCGGCAGAAAAGGGGAAAAGAGGTTCGTGGAGCAACTAACAATGTGGGCCGTATTCGGGATGCCTTGGGGAGGAGTCTCACAAATTTTCGGCCAACACCCCCCCCCCCATTGCAACTGGGAATGCTGGGAATTGTAGTCTTCGTTCGCCAGATAAGCATTGCACAAATCGGGGTGGGGGGGGGGTGAGAAACACACCCTTTGCACCGCCTGACAGGTCTATGAAATTTTTAAAAAGCATCCCTGACACTCATGCGAAAGTTTGGAGTAAATGAAGACGTAGATCTTATGCTTAAAGGTAAAGGTTCCCCTCGCACCTATGTGCTAGTCGTTCTCGACTCTAGGGGGCGGTGCTCATCTCCGTTTCAAAGCCGAAGAGCCAGCGCTGTCCGAAGACGTCTCCGTGGTCATGTGGCCGGCAGGACTCAACGCCCGAAGGCGCATGGAACGCTGTTCCCTTCCCACCAAAGGTGGTTCCTATTTTTCTACTTGCATTTTTTAACGTGCTTTCAAATTGCTAGGTTGGCAGAAGTTGGGAAGAGTTAGGAGAGCTCACTCTGTTACGTGGTGCTAGGGATTCGAATTGCCGACATTTTCTGATCGACAAGCTCAGCACCGAGCCACTGCATCCCTCTGTGGCACCTGCTTTGATCCAGCCTGTGCATATGGAGCTAACGTAGGCACTAGACTTTGTCAGCGGGCGACGCCCAGGGGAAGGGCCTTCTCTGTGGCGGGCCCAACCCTCTGGAACGACCTTCCCCCCCGACATCAGAACAACTACGGACCTCCGCTCCTTCCGTCAAAAACTCAAAACATACTTTTTCTGCTTGGCCGGCCTAGGTTAGTCTTTACCTTAGGGTGTTAGGGAATTTTAGCGTTATAACCTGGGGATTTTAGCGCAGGGATAATTATAATTTAATCCGTTTTTATTCATCGTATTTATTCTATGTATGTATTTTTTAGTATTTTAAATTTTTCCCTGTGCACCGCTCCGAGTCCCCTTGGGGAGACGATGCGGTGTACAAAATAAATTTATTATTATTATTATTATTATTATTATTATTATTATTATTATTATTATTATAACCACAAAACAGGTCATCAGCTCAGTGGCGTAGCGTGGGTTGTCAGCACCCGGGGCAAGACAAGTAATTTGCGCCCCCTAACCCTCCCCCAGATAGTCCCTCGCTCCGTTTTCAAACCACAATAAAAGTGGGAAGAGAAGGAAAAGTGCGCGCATCAGGGGCGGGGGAGCGGGAGGGGACGCCCTGCGCAGGGAGGGGGCGCGGCGCTGGAGGGTCTGGGGGGAAAGGGTGGGGGCGGAGGGGGATGAGGAGCGGAAGGGGGTGTCTGGCGGGGGGGGCGTTCCTCCTCCCCCCTCCTCCTGCTCGGCTGGGGTGTCAATTTGTAGTGGGAGCTCCTCCTCCGCCTCCTCCTCCTTCCCGGCCCCTCGCTCGCATTCTCGACCCTCCCCGGGTGGGCTGAGCAGGGGACCCCTCCGGCCGCCGGAGCGAGCGACTTGCACCCGGGCTCTCTCCGCCGCCTCCGCCCAGGCTTCCCCGTTCGGCGCCGCCTGGCCTTTTCCCGCCTCTCCGCGCTCCCTCGACGCCGCAGGAGGGGAAGCTCCGTGGCGCCTCCGCCTCCCTTCCCGCGAGTGTCAAAACTTTGTCGGGGCGGCGGCGGCGGCGGCGGGACGGGGCTGAGGCGGGAGGCCGGCCTGAGGCAGGCGGGGTGCGCGGTGCGAGCGCGCCCCCTCAGATGTTGCGCCCGGTGCGGCCGGCACCCCCTGCACCCCCCACGCTACGCCTCTGCATCAGCTTTCTCACAATTATTGTGAGAAGTTCTCCAACACCCTCCAGGACATTTCCTCCCTCTAGAACAGGCTCTGTTGTTCAGTTGTTCAGTCTACCTGCCCAGACTTATGTTTGCATCTCAGCTCTGCGCTCCCCAAGGGATCCGGCTTCTGCTAGAACCAACTTAGCTCCATTGCTATAGCAACCAGAGCAGCCGGAGCCACCAAGGTTGGTCCTGCCGCTTCAGTGGAAACTATCCAGGATTCCAGCCGCCCAGGGAACCAGCCGGAACCTCTGCTCGACTCCAACCCTCCTTTCGCAAACGTACATTCAGATGTGGCCCAGAGGGCAGCAGGCACGCCTAGAGAGAAGCATAAAGCCGCGTTGCTGGAACGGCTTCGTTTTACTCCCTCTCTAACAGGCAGAGAACTAATGCAGGAAAGGTCAAAACAGGCAGGGAAGGAAGGAAGGAGACAGAAAGAGTGGAAGGGAGGGAGGGAGGGAGGAAGGAAGGGAAAAAAAGAAGGGAGACAGAAAGAGAGGAAGGAAAACAGAAAGATGAAGGAAAGAAGGGAAGGAGACAGAGAGGAAAGGAAGGAAAACATAGAGAGAGGAAGGGAGGGAGGGAAGAAAAGGGAGTCAGAAAGAGAGGGAGGGAGGAAAAGAGACAGAGGAAGGAAGGGAGGAAAGGAAGGAAAACATAGAGAGAGGAAGGGAGGGAGGGAAGAAAAGGGAGTCAGAAAGAGGGAGGGAGGGAGGAAGAGAGACAGAGGAAGGAAGGAAGAGAGAGAGGGATGAAGGAAGGAAAGGAAGGAGACGGAGAGGAAAGGAATGAAAGAAGAAGGGGAAGAAAGGAAGGGAAACATAGAGAGAGGAAGGAAGGAAGACAGGCAGGCTGCCAGGTCTATTTCTAAGGATTAACACCTCAGCTCTGCTGTTTGGTCCTTCTGAGCCAGGTCAAAAGAGCAATCCCAAAGCCTTAAGCTTCCCAGTGACCCTGAGTGGTCAGGAGTGCATTTGCAAATCTGAGTCATTCTAAATTCCCAGGTCACTTCCGAACGAGCCATAAAAGCGACGGTGTGAACCACGGCAATTTGGCTTTGAGAGTCAGCCCGAGCTGCTTTCTAAAGAAGGCAACACACATTGTGTTAAAAAAAAGGCAGGGTGTGTAAATGTGAGAGCATTTTATTGTGGGTTTTTTTTTAAAGAGTGTGCTGCCATCTAGCGGCTTAGCCTTCCATTCGGTTGCTGGATTTTAGTCTTTCATTGAGGAAACACAGAATGTTGTTCAACCCACTAGCAAGTATTCTGTATTGCCCATCTTCGGATATACCGTATTTTTCAGAGTATAAGATGCACCTTTCCCCCCCATAGCTTTTAGTTGAGCAAAGTTTTAATTTGGGGTTTTTAATTATGTTTTAGCGCAGGGTTGGGTTTAATATAGTTTTAATGAGTCTTTGTATTTTGTATTTTTGTGTTTTTAATCTTCCTGTGCGCCGCCCCGGCACGGGATATAAATTTGAAAAATAAATAAATAAATAAATAAATAAATAAGAAGGTGAAAATCTGGGTGTGTCTTATACACTGAATACAGCATTTTTGGCTTCCCGAAATCCCGTCCCCTTTGCAAAAATGGTCATGCAGAGCCTTTAGGAGGCTTCCAGACTGCTCCTGGGGGCTGGGGAGGGCAGAAATAAGCGAAATACATTTTTGCCCCCCCCCCCCCCCCCAGGAGCACTCTATAAGCCTTCTAAAGGCTGTGCATGCCCCTTTTTTTGACAAAACAATGGGCCATTTTGGGTAAGTCTGCAGAGTGCAAAACCTTTTTTTTTTATTTTAATTTGCCTCTTCAAAATTTGGGTTGGTCTTATACTCTGAAAAATACGGTAGTTATTAGTTGGATTAAAACGGCTGAGAAAGAAATGCTACTAGTCCAACATGCTTTAACAGGGCAGAGTAGTGCACTTCAAACATGCCCAAGCTATCCTTAGGCGAAAAGTAGGTAGTTTCCTCATCATCATCTTCTTTTAATGACCCCCCCCCCACCAATAATCCTTTACGGGGTGGAGTCTGGGCAACTGAATGGAGCTGAGTGTTTTAATGGCCGGATGCCCTTCCTGTCGGCAATGCAGAGTTTGAATCAACGGATATATTCACATCATGCCCAGAGAGAGAAAAACATCTGCCTCTACCCAGGATCAAACTCACAACCTCCTGATTGTGAGGTGAGATCTCCACCGCACCACTTTGCGAAAGGTACCGTATTTTTCAGAGTATAAGACGCACCAAGAATTTGAAGAGGAAAAAACTCTGCAGACCTCCCAAAAATTAGTCTTTTTGTCAAAAATAAATAAATAAATAGGGGGCACACACAGTCTTTAGGAGGCTTATAGGGTGCTTCTGGTGGTACAAAAATGTACCATTTTTCGCTCGTTTTTGACCTTCCCAGCCCCCAGTAGCACCCTGGAAGCCTCCTAAAGCCATGATGGCGAACCTATGGCACGGGTGCCACAGGTGGCACATGGAACCATTTCTTAGGGCATGCGAGGGCCCTGTCAGCTCCAGTGCGCATGTGTGTGCTGGCCAGCTGATTTAGGCCTTCCTTTGAGGCCGTTTTTCGCCCTCTGGAGGCTTCAGGGAAGCTCCTAGAAAGCCTCTGGAGCATGGGGAAGGCAAAAAAAGTGTGCCAAAAGCAGAGGGTCGTGCACATAGCATTATGGGTGTGGCATGCCCACGCATGACCCCCCCTGCGCTCCCCCTGCTTTTGGCAAGTGAGCCAAAAAAGATTTGCCATTGCTGTCCTAAGGGCTATGCACGGCCATTTTTGCAAAGGGGGCGGGGTTTTGGGAGGCAAAAAAATGCTGTATTCAGTGTATAAGACGCACCCAGATTTTCACCCTCTTTTTTGAGGGGAAACGGTGCATCTTATACTCAAAAAAACATGGCAAGTAGTTTGAAATCCATTAAACATCTCAGTAGCTACACTGTGCTTCGGTTTATAGATCCCCAGAGCAGCATATGCAGTAAGTAATAAACATACTAAATGGAGAATCCTGGTTTAACATTAAAAGTTTAAAAAAAAAAACCTATACAGGGGAGAGAATGTGACCACTGTGCTTTTACTATTTTTGTCCTCTCAAAATCAACTAAAGGACTTCCATGTTAGACATTTGTAGCAAAAAAAAAACCCAAAAAGGTAAACTGTTACTCACCTTGATCAATAGAGTGCTGAGGAAGTTGACTAAGCTGGCTATTCACTACTCCCGCATATGTCCGCAGGAACTCCTCTTCACTGCTGGTTAACTGGAAAAGGGCACAACAAAAAAACCGATCCCCATTAAGGTAAGGCAAACTTGCCAGCAGATCAATTATTCATTCACTTGCTTTTCAAGTTGGCGGCTTATTGATTTATGTACTTATTTTTATTTATATCCCACCTTTATATTTTTACAAACAACTTAATATGGAGGACATGCCTTTTTCCTATTCCTCCTAATTTCCCCACAACATCACCTCTGTGAGGTGGGCTGGGCTGAGGGAGATGGGTTTGTCCAAAGTCACCCTGATGGTTTTCATGCCATCAAGTGGGACTAGAACTCCTGATCTCCCGGTTTCAAGCTGGTGCATTGACCGTTAAGACCGCATGGGAGAAAGAAATTGCACAAATAGCATAGGGAATGACCCTCGAGATATTGCAAACAAGTGATCTATAATGAATGGGATTGATACTAATCCCCCAAGGTTTGGGGGATTACAGAGTGATCACCCCGGACATAACTAAACTCTAGAGCAGGGGTGCGCAAACTTTGCAACTTTAAGTGGAGACTCTAGAAACAGTGCAGAGAAGAGCAACAAAGATGATTAGGGGACTGGAGGCTAAAACATATAAAGAACAGTTGCTGGAACTGGGGATGTCTAGTTGAATGAAAAGAAGGACCAGGGGAGACATGATAGCAGTCTTCCGATATCTCAGGGGCTGCCACAAAGAAGAGGGAGTCAAGCTATTCTCCAAAGCACCTGAGGGCAGGACAAGAAGCAATGGGTGGAAACTAATCAAGGAGGGAAGCAACTTAGAACTGAGGAGGAATTTCCTGACAGTAAGAATAATTCATCAGTGGATTAAACTTGCCTCCAGAAGTTGTGAATGCCCCAACACTGGAAGTTTTTAAGTTTTTGGACAACCATTTGTCTGAAGTGGTGTAGGGGTTGGACTCCTAGTCCTCGCTTCCAACTCTATTATTCTATTCTATTCTATTCTATTCTATTCTATTCTATTCTGTTCTGTTGTTCTCTATTCTATTCTATTCTATTCTATAAGGTTCCTCTGGTGGGTTGTGACACATAAAAATTGTCTTCATGAAACTCGGAAGGCGAACCTGGTAAAACCAGAAGATAAAAATTCTGGGCTATTAAAATGCCAATGAGCTCATGGCACGGATACGTACGTTGGATCCCATCTTTCTAAGCATTAGCAGCACTCTCACTTTCTGCTGAATGTACATCTCCTCCGGACTCTTCCCCGGAACAGCTTCACGGTTCATTCCCTTTTTTCCAGTTTTGAAGACTTCTGCAAAGAGATGACAAGACAACTGTATGAATTGTTTTAGATCAGGGATGTCAAACAAGAGGCCATTGCAACCAGAAATGGAGCTCGGGAGCCTGTTATTGCTGGCAGAGTGCTTGGGCCTGTTATTGCTGGCAGAGTGCTTGATGTTGAGCTGGCCATGCCCACCTGGAGCCCCAAGGTCAAACACAACCCTGCTGTGGCCCTCAATGAAATTCAATTTGACTCCCTCTGTACTAGATTAATCCTTGGGATGGGAGAGATTCTGCAGCGCCAACTTCTAACAACCATCAGTATGAGGACCTCTTCCCTGCTGGCTAGGGCAGACCCTGTGCAGGCCTTTCAGTTGTCCCGTTCATGGTGTGTTCTTCTTTGTATGGGAAGAACTTCGAGCAAAAGGTGGATGGCGACTGGCCAGAGACTTTTAGTAGATCCTGCAACAAGCAGGGCACTGGACTGGGTAACCTTTTAGGATTCCTTCCAGTGCGACTTAAATGATTCCAGGACATAGAAATACCGTATTTTTCGGAGTATAAAATGCACCAAGATTTTGAAGAGGCAATTAAAAAAAAAAAAAAGTTTTTGCACTCTGCAGGTCTCTGAAAAACTGCCCGGGGGAGCATAATTGAGCAAAACAAACGGCCCGTTTTTCACTCATTTCTGCTCTCCCCAGCCCCCAGGAGCTCTCTGGAAGCCTCCTAAAGGCTCTTCACAGCCATTTTGGTGAAGGGGGCGGGGTTTCGGGAGGCAAAAAAACGCTGTGTTCAGTGTTTAAGGCGCATCTAGATTTTCTGCCTCTTTTTTGTGGGAAAAAGGTGTGTCTTATACTCCGAAAAATACGGTGCGGTAAGGCCTCTTTCTCATTCTCAAAACAAGCCACGCATTTAGGGTTTCCAAGTTATTAGCTGCCACTTTCCCCAGTAAAAACAGACTTACCAGAATACTTGATTGCGATCTGTTAGCCTGGAAATGCCGGCAAGCGGCAACCCTGTGGGAACAAAGCAACGATTTTTAGTAGCCATACCAAACTAGTTCTAAGCATGTTAAATATCCCGCATGCAAGTCTTGCCTGGTGAAAAAAGTTGCTCTCTACCCCGTGTTCGGATACATTAGCTCTAATTAGTTTTGTTCTTCTAAGGTTAAATTAAATGTTTCAGTTCCTGGAGCAAAACTTCTGTCATCAAAAAAACGGGAAGACAATTAAAAGAAAAAAAACCCAATCCATTTGTAGGTAATAAAAGTAGTCCAACAGGAAGAAGGGGATGCCTGCTTTAATGAAAGCTGCTTTGCAGTCAAGGAAACTGTTTTGGTCCGAGCAGCTTCACAAAGCTGATGCAGACACATGGCATGCAATGCTTCTCCATGTGTGTGTAAACCCACAATAATTTTAGCGACAAGCAAAATACAGCCCGCATAAGGTGTGTTTCCATTCTCAGCCCAGGCATCCTAGGAGATTAATGCCTTCCTTTCTTGAGGAAGAGGAGTCCCTGAAGCAACGGGAAAAAAAGATAACAGAACTTGCTAACTCTGTTTAGATAACATGCTTCATCTCACCACCAACATTCTCAGAGTTCCGACAACATACCGGAACTATAAACAAATGTGCAGGCCTGTTGGGATACAGACGGCCTAATGGTCACAGCTGCAGATATGCAATATTGTTGGTTGAGGAAGAATATGGGCCAGTCCTGGAATCTGAGGAAGGCTCGGACGAGGGCTCTGTGTCAAAGGCAGAGAGGGGGCCAGGGCCATCTGGGAGTTATGTGCTGCCTCTGGAGCCTCCAGAGTCTGTGACATCAGCGAGGCAGAAGAACAGTGGGAGCCTGTTCCAAGTGTGTGCATGTGCAGGCTGTCAGAAGGCAAGAACAATTTTTTAAAAAGGAGCGACTCGGGAGTAAGGCTTGGAAATGCTTGGCCCCTCCCATAAGACGTAGAAAGAGGAACAAGGGGATGTGAGCTTTTTGCAGGAAGCAATTAGTTCATCTGGTCGGTTTCAAGCTCTGAGAAGTTCAGTGCTACATTTGGCCTTGCAAAACTAATTGGAAAGTAGGTCTCTGGCAGAGTTTCAAGGGAGATAAAGGTGGGTGCTCATCAACATTACCCTGAAAGACTGTGGCAACTTGAGCAGACATCTGTCCGACTCTTCACAGACGGTTTATGAATCATTACCGGCTGTGAATGACCATCATTCACAGCCGTATAAATAAAAGAAGGTTTTGGGGACTAAGATTGTGATTTAGGCTTTCTCGGGAAGCCTAGGTCAGAACATACAATGCCAAAATCATGGCCAGCCTTGTTGAGATCCACCAGACAAATGAACACAATTGATGTGATATGGAACTGCTCTAAACATCAGTTGAGGCCTGCTTTTAATGGTGCCATTTCATAGATGCAGAGAGGAGCTCATGTACTAAAAGCACTTCTCTGAAAGTACACATTTATTATTAATACCATTGCTGTGCCATCCAATTCTCATGACTCTAGGTGGTGAACAAGAATTCCCCGCACAGTTCTAATCCATCCATTTGCATAGGCAAAATGCTTTGATACTCGTTTCCTACAAGGAGGACTATTTTACAAGTACAGTATATAGGCAGCCTGAGGTAGCTAAAAGTCAGATACATCAAAGCTACATTAAAATCCTAGACAAAATTAAAACCTCTGTATTAGGTCTCAGCCTCGGAAATTTTATGCCTGGCTGAGAGGTTTTTGTCCCAATACAGATTTTGAGATTGTTCCTATGACTAAACACGTCCAGTTCAAAGGTAGACTGAGTCTAAAAAGTGGGAGGAGCTACCAGAGGAGACGGGACATTGAACATTGCAGACTCCAATAGGATAATAGACGGAGTTAATCTATTCCTGGATGCTATCTCCACCAACATTGGAGAAAATCTGATTTCTTAAATTTGTTTTGTTTCAAGAGAAGTCTCAAAAGGTTTAGCATTGTTAACCGTAAAGCAATCCCATAGCTAGGATTTAAGTGACTGGGCTTAATGCACTTGAGATCTCTCTCTCTCTCTCTCTCTCTCTCTCTCTCTCTCTCTCTCTCTCTCTCTCTCTCTCTCTCTCTCTCTCTCTCTCTCTCTCTCTCTCTCTCTCCCTCCCTCCCTCCCTCCCTCCCTCTCCCTCCCTCCCTCCCTCCCTCCCTCTCTCTCACACACACACACACCCCTCTCCACCCATTAACCTGGCTACAAAATAAATCTGCTTCTGCAAAACTACAGGCAGTCCTCAATTTACAACAGTTCATTTAGTGATCACTCAAAAGTTACACGGCACTGAAAAAAAGTGACCTATGACCATTGTTCACACTTACGACAGTTACAGTACCCCCTTGGTCAACTGATCAAAATTTGGGTGCTTGGCAACTGGCGTATATTTATAACAGTTTCTGTGCCCCACGGTCAGGCGATCAGCTTTTGCCACCTTCTGACAAGCAAAGTCAATGGGGAAGCCAGATTCACTTGAACGACGACGTTACTAACTTAACAACTGCAATGATTTACTTAGCAACCGGGGCGAGACAGGTCGTAAAATGGGGCAAAGCGCCCTTAACAAATGTTTCGCTTGGCAACATATATTTTGGGCTCAATTGTGGTCGTAAGTCGAGGACTTCATGGTGCCAGGAAAGCAGAATTCACCCGGTTTCTGTCACAGACACCCTGCTTAATGTTTGTTGTTGTCCATTAAGTGCACCCTTAAAACACAGTATACAAGCACACAGCTACAAAAATGTGTAGGCAAGCAAGCTATTTACCCAGAAAACTTCATCTGTCGTTACTGATCAAGTAATCACTTATTTTTCCCCTCCCTCTGCCATCCTTCCTATCTGATTTTTGATGGTTGGAATGATGCCATATTATGTTCCTCTTTTTCTCATAGTTTTTTTTTTTAATCCCCAGCATTTTACAAGTGAAGCTTGAGGTTTCAATTTAAAATGGAAAAGAGCTTCAACTGCCAATGAACAGTATGCCCAGGTATCTGGGACTGGATATTTTGAGGGTAATATTGGCTGTGTATACTGTCGATGATTATGGTCCTAGTGTTTAAAAAGACAGCTGTACAACAGCTGATCCACCACCAAGGCTTGTGACAATGTGCACAGCCCCGTCTAAGCTAATACAAAAATCACACACACGCACGGTGCTGAGTTGTTTTCTCAAGATTAAAGTAGATTAAACCTTCACAGGGCCTTTAATAGTTACAATATGCTGATACGTATGAGGGCATAGGAGCTGCTGCCTTGTTTCACAAGAAAACCTTCCAATAAACACTGGAGCATTGAAATTAGACTCCCTTGTCTCCCCTCCTCATAGATTCCCCTCCCCCTCCCCAATTCATTCAGTCTGATTCATGACCTTGAACCACAAGTAGACCGAATTAATTCACATTTCTATAGGGGGGTGCCTGCAAATGCAGAATGCATACAGTCGTCCATTTATAAGTGAACAGTGAGATCCGGACGTTTTAAAAATTACAAGCTTGTTTCCAAGGGCTACTTTAAATTTTAGACAAAGTATGCACAGTTCTCATTTAAAAAAAAAATCAAATAAGCAGCAGTTAACCATACTTTTTAAAAATTGTTTAAATCGAAAACAGGAAAGTGGTTCATTTCCTGGATATGATCCTTGTGTTTTCATATATTCTTTCAAGGAAGGTTTTGACAAATGGTGAGGGTGCCAATGGTGCAATTAAATTACAGAAACACCCCCCTCCCCAGGTAATTTTGTTGGGTCACATGGAGAGCGGATGCCCATGAAGTATTGTTATTATTCTCTTCAGCCCTTAAATTATATGCAAGCTATTATTTATACAATGACCTACACAAGGCTGACTCCATTGTGTTCCAGGTCAACCAATTGAGGTTTCTAGCCTTCTTAAGGTTAGTATTAATTCCCAATCGGGGTCAAGAAAACAGGAGCCGTTAGGAATCCTGGAATCTTTGTTTAATATGCTCAAAGTATTGTAAAAGAGTATTGTAAGCTTTGCACAATTAAGGCCCAGAACTCAAAATACCTTTTCCATAAAACCTCAATACTATCTGAGTCAAATCAATGTTCCATCATAATTCCAGATAGGAAAAGTGCAATTTCATCCCACCTTCAGGCTTAAAAGTTGAAGCTGTTGCAGGTAGATAAACCATTCAGCCATCAAAACCGCACAGAGAGGTGACATTTCAAGCAAGTCACGGGGTATTTAAGTACTGCTGGGTTTTGACAATAAATATTCTTGGCAATTGTATTTATGTTAGTTTATTATATACTTTCTTATACAGCAAGCTATTTTTTAAATCATATATAACAATAAAAATCAAATTATTTTAACCGCGAGAAAGGCGGTTAAAAATTATTTCAAAATAATTTCAAAAGTGAAAGCTCTTGTTTTTACTAAGAATTGATATGGATAACCAATTCCAAAACAGACTCCTGAATGTAAAACCCAGACAACTTAACCTATGTTTTCTCACCTTAGTCTATATATAGGCATTATCTCTGTATGGCCCTGAGGGGTGTTTTATCTGAAAAAATTTAGTAATCTAGAAAGACAAACACACACCAGAGATAAAAATACCCACGTGCAAGACATTTAACTGTTAAAACTGTCAAGTAATGTCACTCAGGCTGATTTTGTCTACAACAAAAATAATTAAATGGATGCAGAGAAATAGGATTTCACAATGAGGGTGGGTGGGTAGGTAGGTGGGAGGATTTTGGAGCCAGTGGTAATATTAATATTTCTGCAGGATCTGGGTCAGTTATTGGGACCAGGGGTTTAGTCTTCTGAGCTTTTTGGACACGTGCTGGAGCCCCCATCCTCAGGGAACTTCTCTCTACAGAAAGTTGGCTCCTGCAGCATTATCCCTGGACACACATATATTTCTTTCTCTTACAAGCCACCTGTAATATTTATGATTGGGTCCCTCGGAGTTGCTTTCAAAGGACATTTTAATTATGACGAGTTGGGAAGCTGCTACACAGGAATGCCAAAGCTGTATAATGTTCTGCTGTCCCAAAGCAACTGGCAACAACTATAGTTGCTCATAAATACGTGACAAATTACTAATCAAGCCAAAGCCTTTAGGGAAAAGAAATCAGGCATTTGTTGGAAACATAAACTCTTAAGGAAATGTTAAAAACGACTGCCAGTACTTGATGCAAACAGTCGAAGGTCAGAATTTGTTAAATCCCCTTTTGCCTTAAAAAGCTTTCCTTGCTGCCGGCCTGTTCCATCTTTCCTGAAATTGTCCAGACAAAACATATTCTGAATTCTAAACTATGAATGCTTCACGTACAGCCTCTAGTTACTCCAAACCAGCTCCAAGGTTCCTTACAAAATCTGCAGCAATTGCAGTATGTTGACATGATTAAACAAAACAGGAAGCACAAATCACTTCTAATTTCCCACAAGAGGTTTGTTAAGCTCCACTGTGCAGCCAGGAAGGAAATGTGTTATCCACAAAGGCTAAGGTGTGAGATTGTGAGTTCATCTGCAGACTGCAAGTCTGTGATTCGTGGTTTTAAAAAAATAAAAAATAAAAAACTAGGCTGCAACTATCGAAAAAGTAGCACAACAGGGAAGGAAATGTCCTCAGCAGGATAGAGCCAATTTCCTTTCTAGACAAGGGCCCAATGGGAAGCTTCTTTGCAATAAAAGAGTTAATACGCCCAAGGTAGCCTGCCACAGAAAGAATTGAACAACATAGGACCAAGTACCTACTATATGTACAGATTCCCTTCTGAAGCTACCTAATCAAGAGCTTTATCTGAAGGCTTAATTGGTGCTCAATTATTGCAGGCTCTCTTGACAAAATGAGAAAGTTACAGTAAAAGGCAGAAGATTAATACAACTATCAAGCTTTGTGCAAACACTCTGCAATTAATCCAGATCCATCCTCAATTTATGCAGGATTAGCACACATGCCATTCAACACTTATCACACTGATTTACTTTACTGTGTCTGTCAGCCAGCTGAATTGTGCAAAGTATTTGAACAGAGATGGCCATGTGCATGCCATTATGAACAGGGTTTATAAACAGTCTTAGTTGCTAAAATACTATTATACACCGATAATTCTAATGTAAGGATTTTTAAAGGCTTGGTGTGTAATATCAAAATAGATTAATTTTTTCAGTATTCAAGTGGGATATGACTGTATTCTTTAAAACTCCTACTGACAAGGAGATTATTAACTGCCTTGCATGTTTCAGAAAAAGGCCTCTATGAAGAGAAATTGCTCATTTCCTTTTGCCATCCACTGTTGCAAAAGATGATGATTGAAGCCTATACTTTGTGACCGAATGTCTTAAAAAACGTCATATAGAAGAACTCCAGCCACCAACTGGATTTATTTAAAAAATGCTTGCAAAAATGTTTTATAAACGCTACTAAATTTGGCATACAACTTGATAGTGAATGCATTACGGGTAATCTTTGATTTATGGCCCGGATTGGGCCCAACATTTCTGTTAAGTGAGACATTTGTTAAGTGAGTTTTGCCCCAATTACCACCATTCTTGCCACAGTTGTTAAGTGAATCACCGCCATTGCTTTTTTTTCCCAAAAGTTTTTTATTTTTTATTATTGAAAATAAATAAAAAGAAACATCATTCATTTCGTGTTTTGTACAACATGTCGTTCAGACAAACGCTCTGCGCGCCAGTGCTTAATCTCATAAAGTTAGCCATTGTTAAGTTAGTAACACCGTTGTTAAGTGAATCTCGCTTCCTCCCCTTGATCACAAAAGGGGATCACATGATCTTGGGACACAAAAAAACGGTGATAAATATGCTGCCAAGCATCTGAATTTTGATCACATGATCATGGGGATGCTGCAACGGTCATAAGTGTGAAAAATGGTCATAAGTCACTTTTTTCAGTGCCACTGTAACTTTGAAGGGTCACTATGCAGACTGTTGTAAGTCGAGGACTACCCGTACGCTGGTTACATGACTTAAGTTTCAATGGCCTTTACTGTGCTCCATAATAATAATAATAATAATAATAATCTTTATTGTCATTGTAAAAATTACAATGAAATTGTAATTGTCCCATAGAACAGTGGTTACCAACTGGTGGTCCACAAGAAAATCCATGGACCACTGGATTTTCCACAGAAAAACTATTTGCATTTTTAAAATATTGCACTAAATACTATTTATCTTTTTAAAATAATATTAGTGGTCCACAGGTCCCTGAGGTCCGGAAGGTTGGTGACCATAGAAATCTTATTTCAACAGATTAAAAAAACAGGACCACGCTTTTCTTATTAAACGGTCAAAAGAGTGAGGGAGGATGATTCCTTCCGAGTTTTACGTTCTGTACTTGAAGCACAAACTTCAGGTAATTTAAAACGCACATCTGAAAACGCAGCCAAGTGACAACACGCACTAAGCTCAAACCCAGATCAACACTCAGGATGGGAGCGGCAGATACTGTAATAATCCGCTCAGGCTATTGTGTTTCCAGTTTAGAACTGTTTTGACAGGCAGAAACTCTCAAGGATCTTGGCTCTGGCATTTGATTCCCCCCCCCCCCCCACTTATATATGACAAGAACTGAAGCTGGAATCTTTTACGGGCAAAGCAGGTAAGTCTTAAAATTGAGCTACTGGCTTTGCCCAAAAGAGAACACTGTATCCAAGGCCCCAAGAGCTCTTTCCTATCACCGACTGGAACCCCTTTTCTCTGCCATGGCTAACCAAGCTTCCTGCCCTCATCTTGGCTGAGCGAGAATCTTCGTCTGGGCAAACTCTCAAACCTGTGTCAATTTTCCGTCTGCTGTACAAATATACAAGGGTGATCAATTTTGAGAAAAAACACTTGCATTTCTCTGTTGCAATAACAACAACACAAAGGCAGCAAGGGGTACAGCCACACTGGGGAAGGAGGAGACATCCTGGCCCGTTTGGTAGCCCTGACCCATTCACTGGGCTACAAGGAAAATTCCTAACTCTTCTGGTAAGAGAAAAATTATCCCTAGGCCGAGATTGTTGTCTTGCAGTGGAAAACAATTAATGTTTAAAAAAAAACAAAAACATACTGGACACATTACAAGCCAAATGGGCATGATCCACACATTTGTTGGAGGCTGGATGTATTGAGACGCCAACCTTCCAGGGCTGGCTTGTTGAGCCAACCTTTGCTAATTTCAACAGCAACCGGTGTAAAATGGACATCTGAGTGAGTGGCACCCTTGTCCCCCACCAGCCAGTGCCATTCAAATAATGTCACCCTTCTTCTTCAGCCTCTCCTGCAAACCTAGAAAGCAGGTCAATTCAGGAGCCTGGTTAGGATGGCGGGGTGCAGAAGCGGGCAAGGACACCCACGGTGGCAGCTGCAACTGTGCTGCCAAAGTTGATAACTGAAGAACAGTTAACCTCAGCCATAAAAACCAGCACGCAACCCCTCACCCTCCCAAGAACGGTAAAAACCATGCTGTATTTCAAACTATTAAGTGGTGGATCGCAGCAGTTTGGGGTGGGGGGGAAGGCTGACACACTGACACACACACACACACCCTTTTCCCTGGAACCTGAAGCAGGGCAGGCATGCGCACGCACACACACATCTTTTCCTGAAACCTGAAGCAGGGCAGGAAGGCACACACACACACCCCTCTCCCCAAAACATGAATCAAGGCAGGCACATACAAAGACACATCCCCCCAAAACTGAAACAGGGCAGATAGGTGGGCACCCCCCCCCCCAAAAAAAACCTGAAGCAGGGCAGGCACACACAAAGACCCATCCCCCCAAAACTGAAACAGGGCAGACAGGTAGGCACACCCACACCCTCCCCACCCAAAAAACCTGAAGCAGGGCAGACATATACACACACCTGTCTCTCCCCAAATCCTAAAGCAGGGCATGCCCCCTCCCCAAACCTGAAGCACGGCAAACACCCCCTCCCAAAAAAAAAACCTGAAGCAGGGCAAACACACACATAGATCACCCCCCCCCCAAAAAAAACCCTGAAGTAGGGCAGGCACCCACACCTCCCAAAACCTGAAGCAAGGCAGGAACACACACACACGCACCTCCCCCCCCAAACTTGAAACAAGGAAAGCACACACACACAGCCTCTTCCTCCCCCCCAAAAAACCCTGAAGTAGTAGGGCAGGCACACACCCCTCCCAAAACCTGAAGCAAGGCAGGAAGACACACACACACACACACACACACCTTCCCCCAAAACCTGAAGCAAGGGAGGGGGGGGGGACAGAAGCCAGAGTGACTCCATATTGGAAAGAGACAAAACACCCACAGGGCGGGGGGGGGGGAGGGGGAAAGGAGAGAGAACGGCGGTTGGGGAAAGGGAGGGGGGGAGAGCGATGGAACCCTCGCGCACGCGCAGACGCGCCGCCGCGCGCCTCCTTTTGTAGGGCGGCCGAGGGGGCCGAAAGGCGCTTACCTGAGGCGGTGGGGTGTGTTTTTTTTTCTTTTGAGTAGGGGGCTCCTTGAGGAGGGAGGGGGCGAGCCTCCCCCCCTCCCTTTTCGTCCCCGCGAGCCAGGCGGGTCCACCACCCCCCAACACCCGTTCGTGAGGCGAGAGAGCCCCGGTGGCGCCGGAGAGCGGCTCGTGAGGGAGCGAGCGAGCGCCTCTCCTTACTGCTGCTGCTGCTGCTACCGCTGCGCTTCTTCCTCCTCCCTCCGCCGTCGTGACTCACAGCGGCGGCGACGACCGAGGGAGGGAACGGAGGAGGCGCCTGGACGACTCCAGGAGGGAGGGGAGCCGCCGCCGCTGCAGCCGCCGCCGCCGCCGCCCGAAACGCGGCCAGCCGCTTCGCCTTCAGGCGGCAACATCGCGACGGCGCGCCTGAGGTAAAAAGGGGGCGGGGCTTCCAGGCCGTGGGAGAGTTGGGAGGGGGGGCGCGAGAGAGGTGGGCGGGGCCGGAGGAAAGAGGGGCGGGGAGAGAGAACGAGCGCCGTCCCTCGCGCCGCGCCAAGGGGGCGGGGCTTCCAAGCGGCGGAATGAATGGAAGGGCGGGGCTTGCGGGGAAACCCCGCCCTCGTGGGAAATAATCGGTGGGGGTCGTCGTCGAGCTCTGGATCGCGCGCGCCGATCGGATCTCTGTCCGTTCTTAGCGACCGCCGTACAAAAAGATCGGTGTTGCTCAACCGTTGGGGGGAGCTAGAGGGGCTTTTTTTTTTTTTAAAGAAGTGTAGACTTCAACTCCCAGAATTCCCGAAGCCAGCCGTGAAATTAAGAGTTGGATGGGACCTTGTAGGTCATCTAGTCCACCCCCATCATGCTGAAGTGGGCAATTCTGGGAGTTGAAGTCCACACTGAGAAGTCCTCAGGGTTGAAAAACAGTGCAGTATTCCCCAGCCAGCCGTGGAATTATCAGAGTTGGAAGGGACCTTGTAGGTCATCTAGTCCACCCCCACCCCACCCTATCATGCTGAAGTGGGCAATTCTGGGAGTTGAAGTCCACACTGAAAAGTCCCCAGGGCTGAAAAACAGTGCAGTATTCCCCAGCCAGCCGTGGAATTATCAGAGTTGGAAGGGACCTTGTAGGTCATCTAGTCCACCCCCATCATGTGGGCAATTCCGGGAGTTAAAGTCCACACTGAAAAGTCCCCAGGGCTGAAAAACAGTGCAGTATTCCCCAGCCAGCGGTGGAATTATCAGAGTTGGAAGGGACCTTGTAGGTCATCTACTCCACCCCCACCCCACCCTATCATGCTGAAGTGGGCAATTCTGGGAGTTGAAGTCCACACTGAAAAGTCCCCAGGGCTGAAAAACAGTGCAGTATTCTCCAGCCAGTGCTGTGTGTGTGTGTGTGTATGTGTGTCTGTACATCACAGAAGTAGATCCCCTCACATTTTGTAAATATTTAAGTATACCTTTTCATGTGACAACACTGAAGAAATGACACTTGGCTACAGTGTAATGTAGTGAGTATACAGCTTGTATAACAGTGTAAATGTGCTGTCCCCTCAAGATAACGTAACCCACAGCCATTAATGTCTAAAGTGCTGGCAAGATACCCTTAAATATTTACAAAATGTGACTGGGTGTACTCATTTCTGTGATATACATACATATATTGTGTGAGTAGGTGTATCTGTAAGCAACTAGTTTATAAATTACACATAACGTTACAATAAGTCTGCAACCCAGTGAAATGGGCATAAATTATTTCCCCACTGTTGAAGGACTGATCGATTATAATAGCGTAGAATTTATTTCAAGCTCTCAGTTTCCATGTAACAGGTATGTAAACTTCGGACACGCAAAATGTTACCATAAATCTTTCTTAGAATAAGTTTCTTTTCAAGTCCAATAAGGCTAATTGGCCAACAGCAGGGGGAATAAGGTTATGGCGGGAATCTGGGACAATCTTACCAAGCTTAGAGACTGACCTCAAAATAGGTCGCTCTGTTTTGAGTTTGAGTTTTATTTGATTTATATCCTGCCCTTCTCCAAAAGGACCCAGGGCAGCGCACAGGAATTTAAAATAACATATAAAATACAAAATACAAAATTTAAAATACAAAATTTAAAAAGCTATTAAATATTTAGACCTGCGCTAAAACCAATTAAAATCCCCAATTTAAAACTATCTAATAGTCACAGCGGAGGCTATGTTAGGCCGGCTTGATGAAACAGGTGTGTTTTTAAACACTGGCGGAAGAGGCGGAGGTCGGTGATGGTGCGGAGTTCAGAGGATAAGTCATTCCACAGGGCAGGGCCCGCCACAGAGAAGGCCCTTCCCCTGGGTGTCGCCATTCGGCATTGCCCGGCCGATGGCACCCTGAGAAGGCCCCCTCTGTGGGAGCGCAGGATCGGTGTTATATGGGAGCATCTAGAGGCTCCCGTAATTTTGGAAGTTGTTCCGATGAAATCCATAAAAATGTCAAGAGATAAAAACTGGGGAGGAACTTGCAACGTGGACAAAGGGCATATTTGCCATGTCGGACTCTTAAACACAACCACAATCACTCCACGCACACGTGGAAACCTATGACTAGTTTTTCTCCTCCCCCCACAATTACTTGCATAGGGATTATTCTTTATGCTATTTATGTTGTTGGCATTTGTTGTTGTGGATTGCACCAGTGAGGCTAAAGCCAATTTCGTTGTATACTTGAAGATTTACGGTAATATTTTGTGCGTCCGATTATAATAATAATAAATAATAATAATTTATTACATTTATAAACCGCCCCCTCTCCCCGAAGGGACTCGGGGCGGTGTACAGGAGAATTTAAAAACCATCTAAAAACATACAATACACACAAAATTAAAAGCGAATTAAACTACCCTGTACTAAAATTTAAGAACCTTAAAATTACTACCCATTAAAACCCAATAGACAATTTAAGAAAACAGACTGGGGCGAGAAGCGTGAATTAGGCTAAGCCGGCCTGATGGAACAAATAGGTTTTTACTTTTTGGCGGAAGGCGCAGAGGTCCGTGGTCGTTCTAATATCCGGGGATAGGTCGTTCCAGAGGGTCGGGCCCATCACAGAGAAGGCTCTTCCCCTGGGCATCGCCCGCTGGCATTGCCTAGTGGACAGCACCCGGAGAAGTCCCTCTCTGTGTGAGCGAATCGGCCGAAGGGATGTATGGGGCAGGATACGATCCCGCAAATAACTAGGTCCTGTGCCATGGAGCGCTTTAAAGATGATAATCAACACCTTGATACTCTAAAAGCCTCCCCCTATTACTATTACTATTAATTAACTTTGTATACCGCCCTTCTCCCTTGCGGGAGTCAGGGCGGTGAACAGGCATAATAAAACCACAAGACATCAATATATATTTTTAGTCTGAATATATAAATCGTTTTAATTGGCTTTTTAAGGGGTTTAGTTTTTAGGATTTTAGGTTTTTTAGCGCAGGGATAAATTGTTTAATCTGATTTTATATATTTATTGTGTATTTATGTTTGTACGTTTTTTAATTCCCCTGTGCACCACCCCGAGTCCCTTCGGGGAGAGGGAGCGGTCTATAAATTAAATTATTTATTATTATTATTATTATTATTATTATTATTATTATTATTATTATTATTATTATTATTATTACAATATACAAAATACTTTAAAAATCAATTAAATTTAGGGCCTGTTCTAAAACCAGGTAAAACTCTCTGATAAAATCGATTAAAATTGATTAAAAATTACACCAGGCCGGCCGCACGGAATAAGTGCGTTTTCAAGGCCCGACGGAAGAGGCGTGGGTCAGTGATCGTACGAAGGTCGGAGGGTAGGTCGTTTCAGAGGGCAGGAGCTGCCACAGAGAAGGCTCTCCCCCTGGGGGTCGCCAGCTGACATTGTTTGGCCAACGGTACCCTGAGGAGGCCTTCTCTGTGGGAGCGAACTGGTCGGTGGGAGGTATTTGGTAGCAGGATGCGGTCCTGCAGGTAGCCAGGTCCCATGCCATGGAGCGCTTTAAAGGTGGTTATCAGCACCTTGAAGCGCACCCGAAAAGCCACAGGCAGCCAGTGCAGCTCGCGCAGGAGAGGTGTCACGTGGGAGCATCTTGGGGCTCCCAGAATCCCCCGCGCAGCCGCATTCTGCACCAACTGGAGCCTCCGGGTGCACCTCAGGGGCAGCCCCATGTAGAGAGCGTTGCAATAGTCCAGGCAGGAGGTGACGAGGGCTTGAGTGACCGTGCGTAGAGCGTCACGATCCAGAAAGGGGCGCAACTGGCAACTGGAAATGTTCAACCCCTGTTGTGGGCTTGGACATTTCCTCAAATTCTTTATCCGAGGCTCACCGAGAGGTAAGCTTGCCTAGGTGCGGTGAGTGCCCTGCTCCTTCCCTCTCCTTCCTGTCAAGTCCCAGAAGTGAACATTCTCCAACTTTCCAAGTTGCGGTCTTGGCACTTAAAAAAGGACATCAAAAGCCCAGAGGCTCAGAAATCGACAACCTGTGTGTCGGCTTCCGGAAGACCTTAAGATGAAAGCCCTTAAAAGAGCAAAAGCAGACAGGAACTGGAAGGCCGCCTCCTCTGCGCTGCGATCTGAGGCCATGGCGAACACGTATGCACCCACCGGGAGCAGCAATTAATTATTGAAGAAGAGCGTGCAGGCTGCGAGGAAAAAAAGGGGCTTTTGGAAGCATCACTCTGGGATCCTTCGGTTGGAGGCTCATTAATTAGCATGCCCGTGTGAAGAGAAGTCTTGCTGCTATTTCATGTTCCTCCGAGGAGGGAAGAGTTGCAATTAAGGCATCTGTCTGCCTTTTATAACTGACCAAGGGGCCTTTTGAAGGTGGTTGCAGGCTTTTTTTTTTTCTTCTTCCTCTTCTTCTTCAAAAGATGCCATATGGCCTGCCTTGTCCCTGTTTGGCTGATTATGTAATTGCTGAAGGAGAAGGACTCTGCTCCCCTTTAGAAAGCTCTCAACCACAAAAAAAAAAACAAACAACCCAGCAACACAGGCATCAGACTGGTGCAGAGTGGAAAGGTCCCTATTTAGAACAAAGAGAGAGGTTCAACATTCAAGGCACGGATTCCAAAGCCAACTTCTTCCATGCGGCCGGCCTGGCGTAGCTGTTTTTATTACTGATTTTAGTTGGGTTTTAAATTATGTTTTAGCACGGGCCAAATTTATTTAATTCAATTTTAAATCTATTTTTTGTTTGTATATTTATATTTTTACGATTCCTGTGCATTCCACTTGGGAGAGAGGGCGGTATAGAAATTCGAAATCAATAAATAAAAATAAAAAAAACAAGTGGCTTCCATCCCTTCAAAGTAACACCCAACACCTGCATCCTTCTACACCGGAATGGGACCATTCTCCTCCTGCCCTTCGCCGCGCCTATTTCGCCCCCACGGTTTCTCCCCCTGTTAATCCACCTCTACCATGAAATGCACAGGTACCGTATGGGTGGTACCTTGCTCAACAGTAGTAACTGTGAAAGGGATCTTGGAGTCCTAGTGGACAACCATTTAAATAGGAGCCAGCCGTGTGCAGCAGCTGCTCAAAAAGCCAACCCAGTTCTAGGCTGCATCAACAGAGGGAGAGAATCAAGAGCACGTGAAGTGTTAATATCACTTTATAAGGCCTTGTTAAGGGTTAGGAATACGGCATCCAGTTTTGGTCGCCACGATGTAGAAAAGATGAGTGCAGAGAAGAGCAACAAAGAAGATTAGGGGACTGGAGGCTAAAACATATGAAGAACGGTTGCAGGAACTGGGTATGTCTAGTTTAATAAAAAGAAGGACTAGGGGAGACAGGAGAGCAGTCTTCCAATATCTCAGGGGTTGCCACAAAGAAGAGGGAGTCAAGCTATTCTCCAAAGCACCTGAGGGCAGGACAAGAAGCAATGGGTGGAAGTTAATCAAGGAGAGAAGCAACTTAGAACTGAGGAGAAATTTCCTGACAGTTAGAACAATTAATCAGTGGAACAGAAGTTGCCTCCAGAAGTTGTGAATGCCCCAACCCTGGAAGTCTTTAAGAAGATGTTGGAGAGCCATTTGTCTGAAATGGTATAGGACTTCCTGCCTAGGCAGGGGGTTGGACTAGAAGACCTCCAAGGTCCCTTCCAACTCTGCTATTGTATTGTATTGTATTGTATTGTATTGTATTGTATTGTATTGTATTGTATTGTATTGTATTGTATTGTATTGTACCACTTGGTCTCCACTGTTAGGTTCCTTTTCAGGAGAACTGCGTACAACTCTTAACATTAGAAAATGCATAAGATGTTTCAACGATTGTGATTGGAACTAGACGTGTACATTGTGACGTTGAGTATTGAAAGAATGGAGGACGAAGTTTTAACATAACTAGATGTGGAGATCTAAATAAGGGAAATATGAACAATAAAACAGGTGAAAGATGGGAAATAGAAAAGAAACGTCTTTGAATATTACCGTGATATGGGGGGGGAAAGTTAAAATAGAGATAGAAATAAGAGAGGAATAATAGTATATGTATTAAGATATTAAGATATATGAAAGGACAAGAGGGAGGTTTAGAAACTGAATGGCAGTAGTTAAAAGGCATGTGCAAACAATATGAAACAATGAAAATAAAATGTAATAACTGAGTAATAATATTATGCCTATTTGTATTGAAATGTATGATACCCAAGTATCATACCATTCACACATTGATATGTATAAAATAAAAAATTTGATGAAAAAAAAGCCTCTAAATATTAGACAATGTATAACAGGGGTCTCCAACCTTTGCAACTTTAAGTCTGAAGGACTTCAGCTCCCAGAATTCTCCAGCCACCAAAGCTGGCTGGAGAAGTCTGGGAGCTGAAGTCCTTCAGACTTAAAGTTGCAAAGGTTGGAGACCCCTGATGTATAAGACCCACCTCTCAGATGATTAGTATTTGGCTTCAGAGAAACACACACAAAAATGATTATTTGGGGAAAACTTTTAAGGCAAATTGTTACGAAGCTCCAAAATCAAATGGACGCGACTTTGATTTTTTTCAAAAAACAACCTCATTTAAAAGGTGTGGCATTCTAAGAGTTTAAAATTAAGATTAAAGTAATCTCACCGTGTCGAACTATCTTATTTTACATGTTACTACATCGCTAAGTATCACACACAAATATTGGAGGAAAAAATAGAGAAAAGAGGTTTGCAGACGAGAACAAATAAACCACTTAAGAGCTAGGAATTTCACAGATAAGGGCCGAGTTTTCTGAGAATGACCACGTGATAGCAAAGAAGCATTTAATTAAGAAAAGCAGGGAAAACTGAATAGTAGAGAAAAAGACAGAATGTTCACAAAATACAATTCCTTCTAACCAGTTTTTAGGCACGGAAACAGCCAGTATATTCAGAAATCCAGAAAGAGTTCTTATTTTTCATAGACTGTCACATTAGCATACAACTCCTTTGATAGTAATGTGTCCAATTAGACAAATATTTTAACCATTTTCGGACATTACATAATTTAGATTGCATACAGAGAGAATTTTAAAAACGATTAGAGTGCCCAATGTCTATTTCAAGACTCCTTAGGCTGTATTTATAACCACTTTAAGCAAACATTTCAAATGCGGAAGCTAAAAACGAAATAAACTGTTATTATCTTCCCACAAAATATAATCAAAATCAAATGTCTTGTTTGAAAGACCCTGGTGGCTCCTAAAGGATGGGAGGAAGGGAGAAATATAAACGGACCCTGAAAATAAAATGCGCTTCTCAGAGATGGTTTATTAAAGTCAGATGAGCCATGTTGAACAAAAGGAGGGGGGTGTACATGCAGATAGCCACGCATAACAACAGGAGCCAGCTCAGAAGGAGCCACCCGCTTAAAGCTGGCGTTGACAGTCAGGCGCAACCGCGTAAAGCCAAGCTTGCCTTCTGCAGGGATCAGACAAACTCTTTAGCCACCGATAACGAGGCTGCTATGAACTGTTGGTCTGGCTAGGCCATTATTCAGCCATCACAACAGGAACGGTCTTACTATATAGAAAGTGAAGGGCTGACTGTTTCCCTGGCACTCTAGGAGCCTTACTTTCCCCCTTTTAACAGATCATTTTAAAGCTTGGTTCAATGACCTTGTTGACTCAACCTCTGGTGAGAGGGCTGCTAAGCAAAACACGGCCAAGCATAGCATGACTTGGTGCAACATGGGAACTGGGTTTCCCTTTTGGGGAGGGGGGGGAATGTTTTGGGGCCCCGACGCATTCCTCCAAAATGCTTGTAAAGCAAGCAAATACAATCGCCCCCTTTGTTCCTGTTTTAATTGGAGGTTTTCTCCACTGGCTACCCAACAGGTTTAGTTGGAACGGGGCTGAAAAGAGTTGAAAAGTTGCAAGAATAGCATCTCTTTTGTTTCCGAGTGGGCTCCTTGGAGCATACTTAGTTTGAGATGATACTGACTCATCTCCCAAGGCAATGAAAATGCCACACATTCATAATGTTGTACGCTTCAAGCTAAACTCTTCGTCCCAAAACAACAGTTTTGAGAGGTCTAAGAGAGGCAGAAATCTCTGTCCAGGAAATGGCACAGGGAGGGCCCCCTACCGCCCCTTATTTCTATTTAGGACACCGCTTCATGCTGCCCTTGGAACGTATAGGAAGAACAATAGCTGGTAGTTGTAACGCTACGAGCTACACAAGGGGAAGCCAGAGGCCTCGCGTCTTTCGGCTGCTTCCCACTGTGCTCACTGTCATCCCGATGCACAAAGTTAAACTGGCCCAGAAAATTCCTTACAGGGGTGCTATTGTTCGCCCGTGGTTGTGTCTTTGCTTGCATAGCCGTACCCGGTGACATCAAACGGGCTAGAAGAATAGGCGGCTGGCTTGTAGGCAATCTTCGGGTTTGAGAGAGGCACAGTTTCCACCAAGGGCTGCCACCTGCGTTTCACAACCTCCTACTCCCCATTTTTTTTAAAGAAAATAAAAATAAACATGACCAATTTTCTGCACGCAGTTCAACACAAGCAGCTGTAAAATGACGGAAAGGCCGGTAAAAGAGAGAAGAGACTGCGTGCAACAACTTTACCGGTCAGAGTGTATCTGATGGGACACAGGAGGCGAGGGAGCCAAACCTCTCAGATCTGCACAAAAGCTTGACAACAAGCAGCAAGTTAGGACATAATGGTTTTTTGGGTTGGTGTTTGGTTTTTTTTTTAGAAAGTACCTCTGCGTTTCAGCTGCAAGATGCGTGTTGCCGACTTTGAAAAAGGCTCCGACCTTTTTTGTTTTAGGCTGACTCGCTGTTAGAATAACAAATATTACAAAAGGTTTGTAAGAAACACACAAATACAAGGTGATTTTTTAAAAAAAGAGTCCAATGCATCTAGTCTCCACGAAAAAAAAGCGTCTTCATTGCTTTGATTTTTCTACCTCAAAGTTTGCCAGGGCGAAGACTTTATCCCCAGATCCTGTCGTCAAAGGAAAACAAGCAGATTAAAATTCGTTTAGTGTCCCTTCTTGAACAGCAATCTGATATAGGATGTAAGAAAGTTGCTTTCTGTTCTACCCTGTTTTCCTGAAAATAAGACCTCCCCGGATAATAAGCCCAATCAGGCTTTGGAGCACATGCGCTAAAATAAGCTCTCCCAAAAAAATAAGCCCTCCCCTAAAATATTGCGACCCAGCAGCAGCCATGATGTATTATTTATTTTATTATTATTTGGATTTATAAACCGCTCCCTTTCCCCGAAGGGACTCGGGGCAGTGCACAGGACGTTAAAAAACATATAAACATAACAATTTATAAATAATTAAAACTGAATTAAATAATTATCCCCTGTGCTAAAATTTTAAAATCATTAAAACTGTTACCCCGTTTAAAACCCAATTAAAACAATTTGAATTTCAGACTATAGGCTAAGTGAAATAAATTAGGCCAGACCGGCCTGATGGAAAAAATAGGTCTTTAATTTCTGGTGGAAGGAGCGGAGGTCCGTAGTTGTTCTAAGATCGGGGGGGGGGGGGGAAAGGGGGGGAAGTCGTTCCAGAGGGTTGGGCTCGCCACAGAGAAGGCCCTTTCCCTGGGCGTCGCCCGCTGGCATTGCCTAGTGGACGGCACCCGGAGAAGTCCCTCTGTGTGGGAGCGAATCGGCCGAAGGGATGTATGGGGTAGGATGCGATACCGCAGATAACAGGTCCTGTGCCATGGAGCGCTTTAAAGGTGGTAATCAACAGGTGGTAACCACGCTCGCCGCCTCCTGCACCTCAAAAATAATAAGACCTCCCCGAAAATAAGGCCAAGCGCTTATTTCGGAAACCAAAAGAAAATAAGACCCTATCTTATTTTCGGGGAAACTGTAGTTTGCCCATAAAATACAACTTTTAAGCACCAATTAAGTTTTGAACCAGGTTCCCCTGGCTGAATAATTTTCCTGAAGTCTGATCAGGTCCAACTGGCATGGTTGCTGGTCAGAAGAGAAAGAGAACTCTAAGGGATAATAGCTAAGGGGGATCATGGTTTGCATGGTGATTATGATCAGTCATGAATCTAAGAGTGGCTAATATTGTGATAACCGCTCGGGAAAAAACTCAGCTTACGACCAAAAGTGAGCCCCAAGTTTCTGTGGCTAAGCAACACAGTGAGTTTTGCCCCCATTTTACAAACAGTTGGTCGTGGCAAGAAAGCGAATCCCTGCATTGGTTAAATTAGTAACCCAATTGTTAAGTGAGTCTGGCTTCCTCATTAATTGTCAGACGGTCACAAAAGCTGATCACACGACCCTGGGACTCTGCAGCCGTCGTAAGTATGAA